>PVJH01033419.1:0-21491 GCA_004026705.1 Nesogale talazaci
CAAAATTTGGTTGGGACCTGAGAACAGGTCTGTCTCCAAAGATGATGCAATGCTGAGCCAGCGTTTACTTCTGCCGTCTCGGGGACTCTTGAAGACCACACCCTTTGCTGCACGTCTCTTAGTGCTTTGCAAACTGGATTTGTTTTCTCTAAAGGATAGCAGAGAAGTCCAGGCCCAGGCCCTTGGGGTCTGAGACTGTTATGCAACAAGCTGAGGTGATAAATCACTTTCATAAGGGCTTTTCTAGCGGTAGCTTATAATGTCTACCAAATATAATGATGTTCTAGTCATTATTTACAAAAGGATCTGGCTCAACTGCATTAAAAAAGTAGTCTGCTCCCATAATCAGGACCCCCTTTGTCTTTATTAAAAAACGGACTTTCCGCTGGGCATGGCTGCCAGCAGTGAAGACCGTATTTCCTAGCATCCCTCCATAGCTTGGTGTAACTCGATTCCAGTCAATGAGGTGTCATCAGAAATGTTGAGAGTATGTTTCAAGGAGCTTTAAAGGAAAGGGGATGTCCCTTTCTCACTCCTTGACAGCTGTCAGGCTGACATCACGGCTAGTGCTCAAAGAGCCGTTTTGAATCATGAGCTAGGTTGCTGGTAGAACAGTCAAAGGAATTGATCTTTGATCATAAAACTGCTATTCCATCGCTGCAATCTTTATTTACAATTTTGCCGAGGTGAGAGGGAAATAATCTACCATCTCGTCAAATCCACTAGTATTTGGAATGTTTTATTGTTACAGCCAAACCTAGTACTAATAATTTTGCCTTTATTAAATTCTAATTATAGAGTAGTGAAAACAGCCTGGTACTGGTATACCAGTGGAATAGAATTGAGAATCCAGAAAGAAACGCACACACTCATGGCACACAGATTTTAGACTAGTGCATCAAGGTCCATTCAATGGGGGAGAGAAGGGTCTCTTTAGTAAGCAGTATGGGGAGATTGGATTTCTACATGCAGAAGATTGAAATAGGACCCATGCATTGCATACACCAAACGAAAACACACACAAAAATAAAACGCACCAAGGACCTAAATGGGCAAACTAAAACTCGTACAATTCTTAGGCTAACAAACAGGAACAATACTGTCAGGCCCAGCTTTCTAGAGTGAATTCTCTACTCTGAGAACAAATGGACAGCCTGCAAAAGACTTAGAGAAACCAATGGGACATTACACAATGTAAATACAGTTGTTCATCAAAGTCTTTACCCAAAAGGGGAAGGACAAGCTCCTGACTGGGAAGAATGACACCAGAAACCAGATGTCTGACAAGAATCTATAAAGCAAAGTCTATAGAAAACGCTGACAGGGCTGAGCCCCGGTGGCATAGTGGTTGTGCGTGGGACTGTGGCCCACTGGGATGGAGGTTCAATTCCAGCAGTGGGGCTGGGCCTCCTACTCTCACCACCAGAGAGCAGTGATGCCCCCCCCCCCAAAAAAAAAGAAAATGCTGACAACTTAACATAAAGACAAAGAATTCAATCACAAAATGGGCAAGACTTGAATCGGTATTTCACCAAAGAGGACATTCGAATGGCCATTCACCACACGGATGAAAATATGTTCAGCATCGTTAAGCCATTGGGGAGATACAAACCCTAACTACAATGAGACACCACCACACGCCCAATAACGTTGACTAAGCAGGAGACAGATGAGGCTACCGTGTCTTCTAGGGTGGCCATGAGTCTGAACCAACCGGATGGAAGAGAGTTTAGTCTTTCAGGTTGGCTAAGGTAAAAACAGACAGAATCCCAGAAAAACCACCAATCCACCCCCACCCCCCCTTCACTACTTCTATTGCTCTGTCTCTCGACTCTTCTGTTGGGCTCTGTGATGCACTGCAGCGCCCACACAGAAGTCACAGAGGTGGCTCACGATGAGGGGGTTTATGGGGACAATTAACAGGTTACACAGTCAGGGGAGAGATGCTTAGGATACCATTCTTTAGTCAGTTCCTTTTCTGCTGTGCCTGCAGGCGGCCCCGCAAGCCTGTTGCCGCTTGGCCTGGCCTCTGTTCTGTTTGGGCAAGGCTGCAAAGCTCTTTAAGGACAGTCAATGGATGCTTGAAGGCACTTGCCACTTCACTGTAAGCCTCAGCCCAAAGGCACTCAATTCCAGCTCCTGGGCCTGGCAAAGCCAGCTCTTGGAAGCCGGCCTCCTGCCCAGAGGCTAGACTTACGGCCAGTGGACTGGGAAGGCCACTGCCCGGTGTCATGCTCTGGTTCCCGTGGCGCTGCTGCTCCTCCAGTGGAAAAACTGTCTCCTGGATCAAGGAGGCTCAAAGCACAGGGTTCAGAGGAGGGATCATTACACTCCACTCCCGGTACTTCTCTCTTGCTGATAGTGAGCAAAAGCCCTGCTTCCTGCTTCCGTGAGGACTCAAGACTTCTCCAGCAGGATGGCAATCCCAATGACGCCTGCTCCAATCACTCACAGCAGAGTCCTATCATTCAATCTGCCCGTTCCCCCCACCTTCTTACTACCCAGGCACATGAGGATAACCAAGCTATGGCTAGAAGAGTTATATAAGTAATGCACTGCATTTCTGTTAGCCAAGAGGTGGGGAACCCTCTATCCATTGCTGACAGGAAGGCAAAATGGTCCCGTGGCGGTTGAAAACCCTGTGGTGGTTACTCAAAAAACGAAAAATGCAACTACCAGCACTTCTACTCTGCTACGTCCCAAAGATCCGAAAGCAGAGACTTGTCAAGAGGCTTACATCCCATGTTCATTGCAGCATGATCCATAATAGGCCAAAGATGGAAACCACTCAAGGGCCCTCAACAGGCGAGCCAACAAAACGTGGAACATCCTCCATCCATCCTGTGGGCTAAGGCTCGGCAGTAGCAATGCTGACGTTTCGGTGCATGCTACCTACCGTGAGGACGGGATTGGAAGACGTTACGCTGCGTGGATGACGATGGTGGAGAGCGTCTGTGCGGGGGCAGCAGTTTGAAAGCACCAGCGGTTTCACGGGACAAAGCGTGGCCTCACTTCTTCCATGAAAGGGCGCAGGCTTGGAAACCCACCAGCTGTCAATATGGGTCAGCGTGGACTCGATGGCTGCGAGGTACTGAGGGAGAAAAGTCACCCACGCAAAGACACATACTGTATCACCTCGCTGAGGATGCTTACGTGAAAAACGAAACAAACAAAACACTCCCACCAGAGAATGCAAATGTCGAGAGACTAAATTTATCAGTGATTACCAGATGTGGAAAGGAAGAGGAAAAGAACATTATCAGCAATGGTCAAATCACGTAGGCAGGATTACAAAGCAGATCATTGAAATTGCTGGCCATAAGTTGTATACCTGTAAAAAATGGAATTCTTAGGAAAAAGAATCAACTGCCGAGTTTACTTAGGTACAACCAAACACCTCATGGAATTGGGTTCTTTGGAATTTTAGGGTCATGGTTTCAGGGGACATCCAGTTAACCAGCCTGATCATGTGGGTAGTGCTTCTGTGCAAGCTCCAATTTTCTTGGGTAGTGTCTGGGATCTTAAAAGCTTTCAAGTGGCCATTCAAGACACAACAACTAGTTTCTGTTCACCTGGAACAGCAGAGGAAGGAGAGTCAGAAAGAGGAGGCTAGGGGATGGGGTGGTGATTGCCTCCTTTGACATGTGGTCAGAGGCCCTAGATGTCACTGCTAAATATTTTAATCAAAGGTTCTGAGGAAGGATGGCAAGGTGCAGAACACAATTTCAAATTTTCATAGACTTTAGCATCTAAAGAGGGCCTCAAACTATGACCTGTGGGCCACATGCGGCCTTTTGAGGACATTTATCCGGCCCACCATGTTTGTTTGCTACTGCTGCCTTCCTGTTTAGCAGCCAAGTCATCCTGGTCCACAGTGAATTTGTTCAGTTTTTTTTTTTAGAACTATAGTCTGGCCCTCCAACGGTCTGATGGACAGTGAACTGGACCCCTGTTTAAAAAGTTTGAGGACCCCTGCTAGACTTTCTGGAACCATGGAGGGTGTATGGGCCCCTGCCACAATCACCCCGAGATAGTCTTTTACATCCTAAACTGGATATGTTCCCTCAAGTCTTCTCGGAACTGCCTTAAGCATGGTGCTCTTTTAAGATCAAGATGGAATCCGGCTGATGGCGGTGGCTCGTATGTTTGGCTGGGAACACTAGAAGGGCATGAGTTTATGGTCATGAGGGAGGGACAACTCAGAAAAAGAGGGTAGGAATGCTTTCACAACTAGAAGGATTTAATCAGTGCCACTACATTGTATGTATAGAAATTGATTTTTCAAAAAAGTCTCATTATATGTTCTAGGCCTAGAACAATAATCAGTAGGGTAACAGAGACGCTTTATGTGCCAGGTAGTTGTCTGCTATGGTTTTGTCTAAAGAAATGCCTTTAGTATTTCTTGTATGAATGGTCTGGTTTTAAAAAAAATTATATTAATTTCTGTTTACCTGGAAATTTCTAAATTTACTGCTGTATTTGAGGTTCAATTTCACTGTATGTATAATCCATGGTTGGTATTCTCCCCCACCCCCTGAGCTTTATATGTGTCATTCTTCTGTCTTCTTGCCTGTATGGTTTCTGATGAAAACCTAGAGTTTAGTTTTATTGGTTCCCTTTTATAGGTAATTTCCACCCCACTGCTCCAGCTGCTCTTAAGCTTCTTTCCTTGTCTATGGGTTTCAAAAGCTTGATAATGAAATATTTGTGTGACTTCTTTGGGGGGCTTATCTTGCTTGGGGGGTTGCTGATCTGGAATGCCTATCTTCTCATTTTTCAGGATATTAGGGAGGTTTTCTTCCAGTAACTCTTTGACAATTTTCTCTGTGCTCCTTTGAGGTCGCTTCCTGTGCCCACACACCATACTTTTCAGACCATATGACACACCTGACCATAAAACACACCAGAGAAGGAAAACAAGAAAAAAACATTCTGAACTAAATAATACCAGTATAGTAAAATGTTCTACTACATCCATCACCATCAGACCATAAGATGTACCCTCATTCCCCCACTCCCCAAAAGCGCATCTTATGGTCCGAAAAAATGCGGCAATTCTTAAGATTTCTTTTCTCTCTTTTTAAATTCTTTCATCTGATTGTTCTCTAGTACAGTAGTTCTCGACCTTCTTAATGCCACAGCCCTTTAATAAACTTCTTCATGTTGTGAAAGTCAAGAAAACTTATAGACCATAAAATTATGTTCATTGCCGTAACTTTCATATTTTGTTGTAGTAATTTTGTTACTGTTGTGACTTGGATGGTTCTTGTGAAAGGGTCGTTTGACCCAAATGGGTCTCGACCCACAGGTTGAGAACCGCTGCTCTGGCAGCTTAGTATTGAGAAAGCTTCTTCAATCTCACCACTCCTGCCTTCCACAGATTCAACTCAACTCCTGTGTCCTTTGTGTGCATTATGTCATTTTGGAATCTTAATATGAGTCTTCTGGATTTCTATTGGTTATTTTTTGGTATGGTTTCACATTTTCCTTTTGTACTTGTAGTGTCCTCCCAACCCCAAATTCTTCTAAAGCTTTGTCTGCTTTTCTTGATTTGTTTGTAGTTTTCTTGACTTTTCTCTTAATCCAATGAAGGTACTTAAATATCATTTTTGGGGGGGGGAATTTTTTGCTCCCATCAGTATCATTTGTGGTGGTGCTGCATTTGCAGTTAACTGGCGGTTGTATGTTAGTGTGTGGCCGGCAACTCACCACCCGTTTCTTGGTGGGTGTGATGGAAGACAGGAATGGGTGTACAGTTTTCTGCTCAGACAATGCAGTGGGAGGTGGGCTGGGCTGGTATGATTGAGCTGGTGGTGCAGGAGCAAGTGGTGGCCTTTTCCCAGTGTGTGTGTGTGTGTGTGTGTGTGTGTGTGTGTGTGTGTGTAGAGGGGCTGAAATGGGTGGGCCTGCAGATGGGCCGGGCAGTGAAGACAGAGGTGATGTCTCCCAGAGAATTTAGAGGGAAAAAAACCCTAGAGCAACAACGTAGAGAAAGATAAGCAACAAAAGCAGGAAGAAGAGTTACGGACAAAGCAAATACTAACAGGAAGAAGGAAACTGATAGCTAAAAGTAAAAAAAGGAAGAAAATGAAAATAAAAACAAGTGAACAAAAAAATAAAAGAAGAAAATAAGATACAATTAGGGAAGGAACCAAAGGGAGGTGAGTAGTGAGGGGGAAAAAGAAAAGGGAAAAAACTGAGAAAGAGTAAAGGGGAAAAGGAAGAAACCTGGAGGCATAGGTAGCAGAATGGAGAAAACAGGGTGGGCAGGGTCTCCTGTAAGGGTTGGTAGCTTCTGGTGGCCAATGAAGTTCTCGATGTAGGTGGTGCGGTGGCACACTGGGTCTTAATGGAACCCCTGCTGGCCTAGAAGGTGTCTAAAGTCAGTACTCCCGACACAAAAGTTCTTCTTTTTTGAACTTGACTTTAATGGGGTAGCTCTTACAAATCCTAGGACAATTTATCATTCAATCGCATTAAGCACATTGTACATAGGTTGCCATCAACATTTCCAAAACCTTTTCTTTCTACTTGAGCCTGTAGTGGTCTCAGTTTCCCTTTCCCCCCCACCCTCCCCCATCTTTCCACCCTTGTGAATCCTTGATCAATGATATATTATTGTTGCTATTTTGTATCTTACACTGTCTCCTAGAAGGCATTCCTGCAGGCCCAGTGGGCAGATGAGGTGAGGGGTGCCAGGGTCAGGGTGTCCATCCACCACTGCCAGTTCTGCTGGTCTGAGGAGGCAGAGGCCACGTGGCTCCAGACACAGGGGTGGTACGTACCCGCTTCCCAGGCCACGAGAGGGCAGGCAGAGCAGGGGCTGTGTTGGGTGGAAGACTGGGGAGTATGACCGGCCACTGGGTGGGTATAGGTCGGGGCTCACTGTATTTCTGGTCAGCAGGAGGGTGTGAGGGAACAGGGAGACAATTGCACCCATCTAGTTGCTAGCTTCTGGTCTGGGCTCTTGCATGGTCCTGGGGGAGCAGAATCAATGATCTGATCTAACACTGGTGGCACAGTGGGTTATGCGCTGGTTGGGCTGCTAAGTGAAGGATCAGTGGTTTGGATCTACCAGCTATCCTGAGGGAGAAAACCGAGGCTGTCTGTTCCTGTAAAGACCTACAGCTTTGGAATCCCACAGGGACACTTCTACTGTGTCCTAGAGGGTCAGAATGACTTGGCTTGGCTTCAACTCGACGGCAGTGAGCTTATTTCGATCTGGTCTCACACTGCTTAGGGCAGGAATAGTCAGCATCGACTCAATGGCAGTGAGTTTGAAAACACTGCTGGCCAAAGTTCACAATGGCGGCATCCGGTCAGGCCGGCTGACAATCATTGGTTGTTTCTCCCTTTACTGCGGCTTTTGTTTAGCGTCTTTGAGTTGGTATTTAATCTACTTCTCTCTTCTTTCCTCGGAAGCTTGAGGGTTTGATCTCTTGTGTTTTTTGTAGAGGGGTCTGAGTGTCTTCCTAGACCTAGTCTGCCATCTTGCCAGAAGTCATATCAAAGTCCCTTTCATTCTTGGTACAGTTTCAATGTTCTTTTCTAGAATGACCTGCCCTATTAACAGTTCTCGTGTGTGTCACCAAGTCATTCTGATTCATAACGTCCCAATATGAGAGCGTAGAACTGCCCTGGAGTGTCTCCCAGACTGTCAGTTTTAGAGGATCACGGCCAGATGGGCCTGTGTGCTAACAGCCGAGTGCTTAACCGGGGAGCCTTCTCTGAGTCTACCCCATTCCATTTATACAGAGAAAGGAAAAGGAATGTGCTTTATGACATAGCCTCTATATTTACCCTGGTCTACTTCTAAAATTCATTTAAGAACATCCCATTACAGACACCCTTTCAGCTTTCTTTATTTCACCCATTTACTGCACACTTCCTGGTGTCTTCTTCCTTTTTCAGTGTCATTATGGATCTGTCAATCTAAAACTTCATTTTCTTCTAATTAGCTAGGTCATTCTCCATTTGATGGTTAAATTGTCACAATGTGATGATTAAGCTGTCACAAGAGGTGCCCCCTGATGTTGCTTCCTTGGTCTTTTGAGCACTATTGTACACATTTGGAAAACCATCCCAGCTTCCCATCATCAAGTACATGCTCTGGTTCTTGTCTGACCTCACTCACCTAGTGAGACCTGAGCGCGCTCATGTGTGTAACTAAAGATCGTTCGATGCGTAAAAGCCAAGGTAGGCAACTCTGCAGAAACAGTAACGGAGTAATGATTCCCGGAGGGCGCAGGAAGAGGGGCAATGGGGAGCTGAGAGCCACGATGACTGTATAATTCCACTCGAGGGAGGTGAATAACAGACTTGCCGGTGAGTGGATATATTGGATGGATGGATAATAATAAAATTTATAATGTATCTAACATGACTACAAGGGCTCCGGGGCTAGAGTGGGGGAGGAGGGGACAAAGAAGAGTTGATATCAAGGAGTTCAAGAAGAATGAAAATGTTTTGAAACGGACGCTGTCAGCAGCGGCATAATCAGGCACCATCTAATTGAACTGCAAATTGTTACAACCTGTGTAAGAACTCTCAATAAAATGATTTTTTAAAAAAAGAGCATGCTCTAGACCTAGGTTTATTCAAAGCAGGGGGCTGTTTTCCAAGGAATGATATTCAAGGGTAGTCTCCTTAGAGAATGATAATTTAGATCCAAATGCAGGCATTATAAAGTATACCATATTGTTCCTAATGTTTTTAAGATACGTTAATGATAACATTTCAAAGAAGTACTTCTTTTTCAAAACCACAAATTTGCACCAATAGTTCCTATTTCCCTCAAACATTGCTAGTTTCTTCTTGTGTCTGACTCTAATACACAGGCTTACATTTCTTTTCTCGACAGCACTCTAGCCTATATCCTTTAGCCCCGATAATTATCCCCCTTTCTTGAGAGACCCTACAGTGTCCCACTGATGGCCATTCTCTGGTTACTTGACTGATATCCGTGTGGGGCCAACAGGACTGTGGGGTAAGAGGGAGCGGTTAAAGATATTAGCAGGAGAGTAGTCGGTGGGATGGGTCATAGAATCCAGGAGGGTGAGACATTTGAGGAGGAGGACACAGCAACACGCATCAGGAAAGGCAGAGCCCGGGGGCAGACTGGAGCAGGTCCAGTGCAGGCCAGTCAAGGAGGTGGCAGAGCATGGAGTGACAAAGGTCAGGCTGCAGAGATGGCCACGAGAGGATGCCAAGTCATGAACGCATGACCCTCCACCCCACTTCCAGCTGTTCAAGGCACCTCCTCATACCTGCACTCAGGTCCACTTATGAACACGTCAGAACAAACACACACACACACACACACATCTCCTATCTTGGGTGGGGAGGTGAGGGCCAGAGTCCACCCACGGCCTGGTGGGTGATTGGGCTCCCTTCCTCTCTGCTGCCTGATGGAAAAGAGAACACATACCGTCTTCTGGTGTCTGTCTGTGTGTGTGTGTGGAGTGGGGGGCAGTGTTCCCTGGGTCTTGCCATCCAGCCACTGCCTCTATGCTCGCTGCTCTGTGGCCCGTGCCATAATGCTGCTGGTGGCTGAGCCGCCCCCTCTTGCCCACACAGTGCTGGTCAGTTCCTGACCCTGCCGCGGGTTTGTGGGATGCTGGCACTACCGACAGGAAGGTTCCTGCCGGGTGTGCTGAGGCTAGTCCATCTGTTCCGCTGTGGGGGCCTGTCAAGCTCACCTGTGCCACCTGTCTTCAAACAGCGCTGAGCAGGAAGCTGAGTCAGGGATGAAGGAGGGGCAGAGACAGCCAAGCAGTCCTTAATCAAGCTCCCACCTCTACTCCCCGCCACCCCTGGCCCACTGCGCCCAGCTCAGGCCTGTCCCGGTTCCGGGGCTGCAGGCGCAAGGAGATGCGGTGGGGAGGCTGGGAAGTAGAGAAGGCAGAGTAAGAGGGGGGCAGGTCTGGAGGTGCTCTGGCTACAGTCTCTCCTGCTTTTCATCTTGGTGTTGGGTACAGGGTCCCATGCAAGAAGGGGACATACAGACAGCCCTGAAGATCCTGGTCCTGGAGCTGGAGAGGGCCCAGGGCAATGGCCAGAGGCTGCCTTCCGGTCTCAGAGAGGGAAGATGAGGAAGCCAGAGAAGCTTGAGTACTTCCACCCCCCCAGCAGGTTCCCCCGACGCAGGCGCAGGGACACGCGGTCCCCGGGGTCCAGGGGCAGCAGCACCGAGCTGGTGGCTGCCTCCCGTGTCACATCAGGGTCATTGGCGAAGGCTGAGATGACAGGCCAGGTGTTCAGCATGAGGCTCACCTGGGGAGGGGAGCCTGATCAGTACCGCTTCTCAGCCCCAGGTTCCCCTGATCTCAGGAGCCCCCCAGGGGCTCTTCTCTTTCCCACCCTGTGCTCTGCTGGCTGCCTCTTTCCAGCCTGGTTCCCTCCCTCCGCACCGCCTCCCAGGACAAGGGAAGGAGTGCCCAGAAGATGGGCCAGCTTTATGCACCCCCACCCCACCCATGCCCCTCCTGAGCTGGCATAGGGGTCTGGTGCTCAGGTCACCTGGACAGTCTGGCGGTTGTACACCTTCACCACATGGAAGCGGAAGCTGTAGACACCTCGGACAGGGGCCACAAAGGAGCCCGAGGCCCGGTCAAAGCCGCCGCCCTCGTTTACCAGGACCTGGAGGGGAAGCAGACTTTGCTGAGCAGCGGGACTAGGGGCTGCTTATAGGGCAGGGGTTACCACTGGGTCTGAGGAAGAGCTGGCGAGGAAGGAAAAGAAGAGGAGGGAGAAAAACTTGGAGGACATGGGGGTGGAGCGGGGTGGGGGCATGAGGGTGTGCAAGGAAGGGAGATGGTGGGACAAGGGGAGCTGGAGGAGTGGGAGGGGCGGCAAAGGGGGCTTGGCCAGGTATCCCAGGCCCTTCCAGGTCTCCTGAGGGAGGGAGGTACCTGATCAAAGTAGATGGCCCCACTGGTGCCATTGCCTGTCTCTCCCGAGGGCTCGTGGTGGTGGCTCCGGACGGCAGCAAATGCCACTCTTCCTGGGGGGGGCTCTCCTAGGGCTGCTCCGCTGGGCCCCCCTGCAACCGCTCGGCCTGGCTCACAGACCACCAGGCACTCACCCTCGAGCAGCAGGGGCTCTGTCCCCTCCTGGGCCCACCCAACTCCCAGGGCCAGCAGCATTAGGGCCCCCCAGGGGGCCCCAGCGCTGAGTGGGGAAGCTGGACAGCCAGTTCGCTTTGCTCCCAGCATGACCGACCTGACCGCCTGGCTTCGCAGCTCATCGGTCACCAGTGCTCAGCCCGCTCCCTTTCTGCCTCCTCCAGGGCTCTCCCCAACCCTCACCCTGCTCCTCAGCCTCCACCCCCACCTCCCCCTGTCATTGTCATCAAGGCTCCTCCCTCTCCATAGCGGTCTGTGTCCCAAGACTCTCAGCCTGTTACTCCCTCTGTCACTGTACTTCCCTCCCCTCTTGGCAGAACAAGCATTCGGGCATGGGAGGGAGAGGTGGTGCTGAAGAGGCCTGCCAATCGGCCAGAATCCAAACTCCAGGGCAGCTCCTCAGGACGGCAAGGCAGTGGGGAGGCCTGGGTGTGCGTGCACAGGTGTGTGTGTGTGTGTGTGTGTGTGTGTGTGTGTGTGTGTGTGTGTGTCTATGCGAGTGTGGTGGTCTGCGTGACCCTGAGTAGTGAATGTGTGTGGTGTAGATGATAGAATGTGTGTGCATGTGTTTGCCCAGGACATGTAGTCACTGTTCCCTCAGTCAGACCTTCCCTCCTCCTTTCCATTTCCCCCTTGCTTTCAAAACCCCTCACGAGTCACCCAAAGGACATCGTCACTGGATGTAATGACTCTTCAAGCACTCACTCCCAGCTGTGTCTTTTCACAAGCGGATTTGGTGGGGGGTTTAACACCCTCTGTCAATGCTAATGGAAATGATCTTAATACACCAAAGGTGCTTTGCTTGAAACGGCGAGTCCTGACAAAAGTCAACACCAGACAGGCAGAGGTGGGTAAGAGGACAGGCGTAGTTCAGTAACTTCACTGAAGGTTGGATGGAAGGCTTGGAGACAAGGCTTAGGAAGACTTGGACAGAGAGTTGGACCAGCTGTTCCCCAAGGCCCAGCTGGCCTGGCGCTTTACGTGGGGAACCCTCCAACTGGCCTGCGTACCCACGGCCTTGTCTCTGCGTGTGGAGAGCAATGCCTCACTTGTGTCTGTTCCACCAGACCCTGCTTGTCAGAGGCACCAAAAGGTGCTGTGTCGTCTGGTTATTTCAGCGGTGCTGCCCTCGCCAGAGGTTGCCAACGTCACATGTTTGTATGTGTGTTTCTCTCCGTTCAAACGTGCTGAGAGTCCCGCCTGTGAAGTCACCTTTCTCTGAAGAAAGAAGGACCCTGGGCTTTTCCTCACCCGCGTTTGGGTGGAAAGTGATTGGGCTTGGCGTGTCACTCATGTGTGACCTCGGGTCAATATTTCCTCTCTTGGGCCTTCCACAATCTCAACGTGGAGCCTCGATTCAATGCGACCCAAAGCTCCGGTCACCCTCCTTTTTAATAACACGTCACTGTGCCTTCAGTGAAGGTTGACGCAGCTTAGGTTTCCGTTGAACAGTTTCTGTCATTCTTGTTCAGGGACGTTGGTGACATTGTCTTTTTTGTCTTTTTTTGATATCCCAAAGAAAGTAGAAAACAATTAACACTAGAGCAGGTGGAGAATGGGTGAAAAGGGAAAACAAAGGCTACGTGGTTAACTTTTAACCCACCTGCTCTGCCAAGACTCACTTTCAGACGGGCTGACTCTGGGGGCAGGCCTTGGCCCATCCCGGGGTCACGGGGTATTCAAGGCGGTATGCAAATGGATTTTGGTCTCTCACTGCTATTCGCAGCCTTCTGCACACCTGGTGCTCAATACATTTCCCCCCTCCGATCTCGGATTTCGTTCGTGGCCCTCTGATGATTTGGGACGCGTGGCGCCTCTTTAAGGAGCAACGACAGCGCAGCGCACCCCCCTCTCCCCCCCACCGGAGCGGGGAGAGCTGCAGGGAGGGGGTGGGGAGGGGGTGGGGGCGGGGCCTCCCGGGGAGCCAGACAGCAGGGGCGGGGCCAGGCGGGGCCCGAGCCAGTCCGGCCCTCGGGAGGAGCCAGGCTGACCCCGCCCAGGGCCAGGAAGTGACTCAAAAAAACATTGCGCGCCGCGGGGACCGGAGGCCCCCGTTGGGCGGAGAGTCCAGGAAGGCGCGTTCAGATTCGCGCCCCCCGCCTGCCCCTGGCCCGGGGGGCGAAGCGGGGGCTCGGGGCGGCGCCGGCGGCGGGACGAGGTCGGAGCGGGCGGCCGCGGCGGGTAGGCGCTCCTCCCCGTGCGCGGGGCCGCGGGGACCCCGCCGTCCGAGCCCCGGGGCTGCGCGGGTGGCAGCGCGGGGGGCGGCGGCCCCGGGGGCGGGCGGGCGGGCGGGGGTGGCCAGCTTGGGGGGAGGGGGCGTGGCCAAGACTTGGGACGTGCCCGCGGGGACCCCTGGAGGACAGTCCGATTCAGGTTCCGCCGGGCGAGCCGGGAACTTCTCGGGGGGCTCGTTTCGGGCCCGGAGCGGGGGCGGCGTTCCCGTGGGAGAGGCTTTCGCAGGAGCCTGTCGTCGACCTGCGCGCTCTTTCTGGCTCCCAGAACCCAGCCGGAGGTCCCCGCCCTTCCACACGCCATTTCCAGGCTCCGGCCTAGTTTATCTCTGCAGAGACAAGCCCCACCCCCCCACCCCGTTTTGGGGGGACCTGCCGCCCTCCCCGTACCCCCCCCCCCGTGCTTGCACGCCCCGAGGTTGTGTAGGGGCTGGGAGGGGG
Source organism: Nesogale talazaci (assembly GCA_004026705.1). Classification (NCBI taxonomy): domain Eukaryota; kingdom Metazoa; phylum Chordata; class Mammalia; order Afrosoricida; family Tenrecidae; genus Nesogale; species Nesogale talazaci. Next base: position 13,796 of record PVJH01033419.1, read on the forward strand.
GCGGGCCGCCGTGGGTCTGGAGGCGAACATCTGGGTTGAGCCCTCTTCTCCTCTGCCAGGGCTGGACGCACTAGCCATGCCGACTTGGGGGGCTGGACCCCCTTCCCCCGACCGCTTCGCGGTGTCTGCCCTTGCGGAGGCGAAGGTGCGTGAGCTGCAGCCGCACGTGGAGCGCATCTTCCGGGTGGGGATGAGTGTCCTCCCGAAGGACTGTCCGGAGAACCCGCACATCTGGCTGCAGCTTGAGGGCGCCAAGGAAAACGCCAGCCGAGCCAAGGTAATGCCCTTCCCCTAATTCGCGGCAGGGTGACTCCAGTCTCCAACCCCCAGCCTCGCCCCGCGGGGCAGATCTGGAGTCTCTGATGGTCTCTCTAGCAAGCTCGGTGGCCCTGCGTTCAGAAGGGTTTCCCCATGTTGTGTCTGCTGGCAGGAGCCCCGGCAGTGACTCGTGGGGGGAGGGAGGGCGCTAACTGCACGGTCAGCAGTTCAAAACCGCTAGCCTGCTTCTTGGGAGAAAGTCGGGCTTTCTGCTTGTATGAAGACCCGGGGGCAACCCCTCCCGGAGGGTTGCTAAGAGTATCAGACATCGAGTTGGGTGTTTGGAGGTTTGGTTTCATTTCTGCTTTGATGGTCAGGTTAGTTTTCGTGTGGTTTTGTCAAGGAGTGAAGGTGCAGGTGATTGGATCCAGTTCACATCCTACCTGTGCTACTTGCGGAGAAACTAAAAAAGCAACCCCCCCCCACCCCCCGCCCCGACTCTGGTCGATTCCGACGTCTAGTAACCGTCCATGGGATTTTGGAGGCTGTAAATCCTTATGGAGCAAACAGCTTCATCTTTTTCTCCCAGGGGCCAACAGCTGGTGGGTTCGAACAGCTCGCTGGACTGTGATTTATCCGTGTCAGCCGAACCTACTGTGTCACTTGAGCCAGTGGGGTCACCCAGGGAGACACCTGGTGGGTTGGTGTCAAAACACTTTTATTAGTGCGCCGTCTAGTTACTGGTAGTTGAGACCCAGGCCTTCCTGGCTGCTCCTGCCACCCGAATGTTCTCCAGGTGGGTTTAGACTACAGCTTCCCTCTTTGCCCTCCCCACCCCCACTTTTCAGAGGAAAAATAAACCCAGACAACTCAGGGTCCCCCCTGGAAATGAAAAACTTTAGTCCCAAAGCCCATAATCCAGGATGATTATCTGGTTTGCAGCCCTCCTGGATTGTCCTGGGAGAAAGGCAGGGCTTTTTGTTCCTGCCCTGTGCTAGAGAAGAGTCTCTGGGAACAGCAATTGTCTTGAAGGCTGTGAGTTTGGCTTTGGGGGTTGGGATCATCCCAGTACCCTCCTACTTTGATGGTTCAGACTAGTGGTTCTCGACCTTCCAGATGCCGCGGCCCTTTCACACGGTTCCTCGTCGTGGTGACCATAAAATGATTTTCGTTGCCCCCTCCTCACTGTAATTTCGCTAATGGTATGAATCGGGCAACCCCGATGAAAGGGTCCTTCGATTCCTAAAGGGGTTGTGACCACAGCTTGAGACTCGATGGTTTAGACCTTTCAGCCAGCAATTGGGTGCTTAAGCATTGATATTGCTGACACGTGGTCTTTCTTTGGAGTCCAGGCAGGCTGGGGTGCCAGCCTCAGTTTCTTTATCTGTTAAATGGGAACCACAGCCTTACTGGGCTTCTTGTGAATGAGAGGAAGTCCATAAATCATAGGTACCCTGGAAGTGATCGGTGAGGATCCTTACAATGGACAGATACAGCTTGCACATCCTCATAAACATGTAAGACAGCAGTCTTAATTTAAGATGACAGCCAACAGTGGTTTATCATATCTTCACTTCAAGTTCCAGGTGAAGTTCTAACCGACTATTAGCTGAAAACGGAGTCAATGGAGCAGCTTTGTCCCTTCATAACCCTTTATGGAGAGCCACGGGCCCCATTGCTCTGTGCCGGCATCCTGCAGCTCTGGGGGGAGAGAGCGCGTGAGGTGGGATGGCCAGGTGATCAGGCCACGTAGGATCCCAGCAGTTTGTCTTTCTCTGCCTCTCCCTGCCCCAGGAGTACCTGAAGGGTCTCTGCAGCCCGGAGCTGCAGAGTGAGATCCGCTACCCGCCCAGGATGCACTGCATCTTCCTCGGGGCCCGGGGCTTCTTCCTTGACTGCTTGGCTTGGAGCACGACAGCCCACCTGGTCCCACTGGAGCCTGGCTCGCTGATGGTCAGCGGCCTGACGGAGGCCTTCGTCATGGCGCAGAGCCGCGTGGAGGAGCTGGTGGAGCGGCTGAACTGGAACCTGTGGTCCCGGCCATCTTCCGGAGAGTCTCAGTTTGCGGGGGTGCTGAGAGACTTCTCAGCCTTGCTGCAGCCCCGGGCGGACACCCACAAAGAGGCCCTGCTCCAGCTGCCCCTGGCTGTCCAGCAAGAACTGCTGAGTCTGGTGCAAGAGGTGGCCAAGGGCCAGGGGCCAGTAGCGTGTGCTTCCTGGGCAGGGAGGAGCCCAGGCGCTCAGCCCCCTGGAGTCACAGCTCTCTTGAGGGAGGGCAGGGGGGTCCTGGACACTGGCGCTTCGGGGCAGGGCGAGGCCAGAGGAGAGCGGCAGGCTCCAGAGAAGGGGGAAGGTCGCAGGAAGACAGATTTGGGGTGGGAGGAGCGCGAGGGAGACATGGCTTTCAGGTCGCAGTCTGGGGGAAGAGAGCTAGCTGCAGTAGGGCCCCTGAAAGGCAAGACCCTGGGGAAGGAGGGGTTGCTTCAGGAGAGAAGGGCATTCTGCACCCAGGGTGAGCCTCCTGGGGTCCCCGGCTCCACTCAGAGTCAGCCCCGGGGAACCTCTCTTCTTCAGCAGCTCCACAATGGGCAAGCCTCCCCTCCTCGAGTGCCCAGTCCCTTGCCTGCACCTGAGCACGGTGGGGACCGCGGGGACAAGCCGCAGAACCCAGGTCGTGGCCGGGGGTCTCCGGGGAAACGGGGCGCCCGGGGGGGCAACCTGGTGACTGGCACTCAGCGTTTCCAGGAGGCCCTGCAGGACCCTTTCACCTTGTGCCTTGCCAACGTGCCCGGCCAGCCCGACCTCCGCCACATTGTCATCGACGGCAGCAATGTGGCCATGGTGTAAGTACAGGGCCGAGGCCAGCAGCACCTGGCCACCAGGCCACCTTGGGGGTGGCCTCAGGGGCTGGGCTCCTGGTCGGGCCCCGGGCCCCCAGAGTGCCGCCCGCTCCCCGCTGCAGGCACGGCCTCCAGCACTACTTCTCCAGCCGGGGCATCGCCATTGCCGTGCAGTACTTCTGGGACCGCGGCCACCGCGACATCACCGTCTTCGTGCCACAGTGGCGCTACAGTAAAGACTCCAAGGTCAGAGGTGAGTTGAGCTTGGGCTCTTGTGGCCGGGGCTGGGCCCTGGGGGACAGGACAGCGCACCCGGGAGAGAACGCTGTGTCTTTTCTCTAGAGGGCCACTTCCTGCACAAGCTGTACTCGCTCAGCCTGCTCTCGCTCACGCCTTCCCGTGTGATGGATGGCAAGAGGATCTCTTCCTATGATGACAGGTACGTGCTCTGGCCTGGGCGCTGGGCCGTGCTGGCAGGTCCGGGGAGCCTCTGGAAGGACCTGAGCGGGAGAGAGAAATTCCACACCTTGTGCAGTTTCTCCAAGCCCGGGGGGGACAGAGACAGGGCTGGTCAGACCGCCGTGCGCCTCGTGCCTGGGTAGGGAAACGCTGGCCCACGTGCCGCTCACGTGTCATTCACTCCACCACCTAATGTGCCCTCGTCTTGCGGCGCCCGCCTGTGGTGCCGTGGAGAGAAGGGGGGCTGCCGGGGGAACTGACCGCTGTCTGCCCATAGCTCTCATTTCTGAGCACAGAGTGGAATTGCCCACTTCTAGTGCCAGTCTAGCCACCTTCAAAACAACCACTCACGCCAAGAGGAAGGTGGGTTCACCCCGATGGCACGGAGAGATCCCTGGATGGAGGAAGTGAAGATGGGCACTTGGGCCCTGAGTTGTGGTGTGAATTCACTTTGCCTGTGTCTCCTTCCTTCCTCCCCCCGCCCCCACCCGCCTCCTTGTGGAGCTCAGAGATCAAGTGTGTGTGTGTCTAGCTCCGGGTGCCGGGCAAGGCCGGGGAGTCTAGCTCTTACCTCTGCATGGGCACAACCCACGAGGCAGGAGATGATGACCTGTCTGGCACAGCTAGGGTGCCCGAGGGGACGAGATTGACGGACTTGGCACAAGCTGCTACTAAGTGGCAAAGGAGAAATGGCCACAGGAGGCTCAGAGACCAGATGGCTTAAGCCAGACCTTGCAGAGCACACTCCCCGCCCAGGGTATGAGGAGCTTCCAAAAACTGCATTCGAAATGGAATGAGAAGGTCAAGAGGGGTTTTTCCCACCCCACGAGCCTTTTGGCGTCCCCTCCCATGTCTGTGGGAGATGGCTAGATGGTCAAAGTTAAGTAACTGATTAAGTTTTTTAGACATTAAGAAAACGTATTAAAATACGTTATAAAATCATGTATTAAATATAATTAAAAAATTACACGTTGGTCGCATCTCTAGGAGATTTGGATATCGATGAAAATTCGCGTCTAACCCGTAGTGATGACTTATTTTTTCTTTTCAAATACTTACACACTCCCCTCGCCCAACAAAAGACCGTATTCATTTTCTTCTCGGCCTAGACGGCTGTATCCTCAGACTAAGTCTGGGACCCGTTTCCACACGGGCCCCGGAGCAGACTAGGAAGTGCAGGCGGGAAGGTTTAGTGAGCCAGGACAGTCAGACAGCTGTCTAGGACAACCTGGTCTGAGTCCTCGGTGGTAAGCACAGCGGTGCTAACCCTGGTCCACTGGGTGGGTGGGGGGCTGGTGAACGACGAGCTGCAGGCCGTGTCATGTGGTCACAGTACAGTGGGCCCGGCTGGAAATGGTGCTGGGTAGGTGTGTGCGCGTGCCATTCCTCAGTTAGTGTCCCAGGCAGGTCAGAACCCGTCCTCTGTTGCACCGGATCCTGAATCCCGGTCCTCTCTGCGTCCCACCCTCTTCCACACACGGGCCGCTCAGCCGGTGGACGTTTCAGAGCCTGCCCAATGAGCTGGGGACTCTGGGCAACCCTGCCGCTTGCCTTAGAGGGGTCAGAGTTGAAATCAAAGCTATAGGAACTCTCGGAGGAAGGGGGGAGGGGTCTCCTTCTGGCAGGGCTTGTGTGGGCAGGGAGGTATTTGTGTGCTTTCTGTTGAATGAGACTGAGCTGACTTGTTTGGGGTCTTAAACCCATTAAGGAGGCCACTGACAAGCTCATCTTGGCCCTGTACCAGCAGAATGACCAAAGTGGGGCGCAGGCATGAGATCCTCTGTAATTCTGTTTACCAGTGAGCTTTGGGACAGCCTTCCAGATGCAGGGAACATTTAAAACACACACACACACACACACACACACACACACACGAAAGCATGGGGAATTTGGAGAACAGAGTGTAATCTGGTCATTGATTTTGGCTGGGGTTGAGAGTTCATCAGGGAATACTGAGAGAGAGACAGACAGACAGACAACAAGGCGATAAGGATGGCTTGGCGTGGGTCCTGGGGGGCCCTAGCTGCCATGTGGACTTTCACTGGGCAACAGCAGGAGTGTTTCGTGCAGGGCATGCTTTGGAGGGGAAGGGCAGAAGAGACTGCCCTGGAGTGGGACTGAAGGTCGGGGATCCAGCTGTGAGGGGGCTCTTGGAACATCCCAATGGAAATATCCTCAGAACGAAGTGACCGTGAGGGGATGAACAAGGAGGAGGGGGCAAGGGAAAGGGGTCTCCGAGGAAGAGCAGACTGTGTGTGTGATCGTGGAGGAACAGACTGGGCGAGAGTGGAAGGTGATGCGCCTGGTCCTACTGTCTCTTCTTCGAGGCACAGAGGGTTGGTGAGGGAGTGTGGGGGGTGAAGGGTTGCTGTTGGGGACACCAGCTTGCGTTCATCTTTGCTTCCCGTCTAACCTACGACACCTGTATCCTAGTGGTCACCCAGTGGCTGGGTCCAGGTGAGGCGAGGGGCCCGATGTCCATCGCCAGAGAGTCCCTCACACTTTTGGGTTGGAGCCTTGCAGACCCCCACAGCGGCTGTCCTGGTTTTCGAGATAGGTTCATGGTGAAGCTGGCTGAGGAGACCAACGGTATCATCGTCTCCAACGACCAGTTCCGGGACCTGGCGGAGGAGTCCGAGAAGTGGATGGCCATCATCCGCGAGCGGTGAGGGAGCCCTTCAGTCCACCTCGCTGCCTGCTCTCCCTGGCCTTCAGGGGAACAGACCTCCTGGAGGGGGCGGGCGTGGCTTGGAGGCACAGGAGCACGCAGCTTCTGCGTGGAGTTGGTCCCAGCTGTCCTGGAGGTGGGCAGAGCCAACCGCTGACTGAACGTTCTCTGTCCCTGGCTAGCCTGCTGCCCTTCACCTTCGTGGGAAACCTCTTCATGGTGCCGGATGACCCCCTGGGGCGGAACGGCCCCACCCTGGATGAATTCCTGAAGAAACCAGCTAAGTAATGCCGCCTGCCAGCACCCGCCCCCCCCCTCCTTTTGCCCCCTTACCCTGCAGATGGCTTTTAGCCCCAGTCTTCTCTGTAGGGGGCCTTGCACCCCTGGAGGTGACCTCGCTTTGGGACAGCTCCATTCTGTGTCAGTTTTAATTGCTGGAAGAGGAGGAGTCCTGAGACAGCACCTTCAGGTTGGGGGGGTGGCTGCTTTAGGAGATTGGGTTTTAGATGAAAACTCATGCCTGGACCGTCGCCATGCGTGAGTTCGGTTTGGGGCTCTGTTGAGAAGGGCCGACTTTCACACCTGCCCTTTACTGGACTCTTAGACCAGAACGAACTTGTTCTCGTGGTGCGTGTTCTAGGCTGGTTCTAGGCTGACCACTGCCACTCAGTGGCCATGGTGGGGAACTGCAGGATGATTCCAGCAGTGCCAGGAGTAAAACCTAACCAATACCCTTTGGGACCCTGGAGACCTGCCTCAGGTTTTCCAAGACTGTAATCTTTATGGAAAGAAGCCCAGGTGGGGCCGTGTTCCAAGTGTTCGCCTGCTCACCTGAAGACCACTGGTTCGAGCCCACCCGCTGTTCCTTGGGAGAAAGAGGTGGCAGTTGGACCTGACTCATGGCATGTCCTTTGCTTGTTGATCTTCAGGGAAGCCAGTTGCCACGTCTTTCCTTTGAGCAGCAGCCGTTGGGGTTGAACCACCGACCTTTGGTTATGCTCATGTAGATAGAGGGTTCACGGCTTTACCAATAGGCAGGATCCCTCCCTCCTTTCTCCCCAGGAATTTCTTTAGCTCTTTCTGCTCTGTGCTTCTCCCCAGGCCACCAGAGTTGCCCGAGGCTCCTCCCCCTTCCAGGAGCATTGCAAACCCTGGAAGTCCTCCCCAGGGGAAGGGCGAGGAAAAAGGCGGGGGTGGCATTCGGAAGACCCGGGAGACAGAGCGGCTGCGGCGCCAGCTGCTGGAGGTCTTTTGCGGCCAGGATCACAAGGTGGACTTCATCCTGCAGCGGGAACCATACTGCCGGGACATCAACCAACTCTCCGAGGCCCTGCTCAGTCTCAACTTCTGAGCTTCACCCGCCGTCTCTCAGCTCCAGTCCTGCCTAGCCTAGCAGTCCCTTCTGCAGGAGTCCCTCTGCTGCTTATAGCCTGACTCAGTCACCCAGAGCGGGTGCTTTGGTCAGGAGACA
>PVJH01033420.1:0-21593 GCA_004026705.1 Nesogale talazaci
GCTGGGGAGGAACTGATCCCAATGATCAACATATGACCATCCCCACCCACCCACCCACCCAGGGGACGAACAACAGAAACATGGGTGAAGGGAGACAGAAGCTGGTGTAAGATATGAACGTTTTTGTTTTTTATTTTTTGCTTTTTGGGCATCACTGCTCTCTGGTGGTGGGAGTAGGAGGCCCAGCCTTGCTGCTGGATTTGAACCTCCAACCCAGTGGGCCGCAGTCCCGTGCACAACCACTACGCCACCGGGGCTCAGCCCATGAACGTAATAATAAAAATAATCTATATTTTATCAAGGGGTCACAAGAGTGGGAAGGGGTGGGAGCGAGGGAAAAAGAAGAGCTGATACCAAGGGTTCAAATAGAAAGTCAAGGTGCAGAAATGTCCATACGGCAACATATGGACAAATAACGCTTGGTACAAGGGATGCATGGAATGTTCTAAGAGCTATAAGAACGCCCGATAAAATGATTTTTAAAAACAACCAGTTAGTTGCCTCCTCTCCACCGATCCCTCCTGCCATGATCCCTGTCCAGTGGTTGCTCCCCCCCCCCCCCATCTGCATTTGAAGCCTGCTGCTTAGTCAGGCCTCCTCCCTGCCTAGGACCCACCTCCAGGGTGCACCTGGCCTCGCGGTGGCTTGGGCTCAGCCTCACAGGAGCAGCCAGTGGCTGACGGACTCCGTGAGTGTCAGAGAACTGAACTCGGGCAGGGTGTCCTGAGATCCCCACGCCTCTCTGCGGCAGCACCTCTGAGCAGACTTGAACTGCCAACCTTGTGTGTCGTGTGTCATTTGTGCCCCCCCCCTCCCCCGGGAATCTGCCTCCCACTACACCCACCCCCCAGGCACTGCTGTGGAGCCCGTGCGGACTCACGGGGACCCTACAGAACCCTCTGGGTGTCCAGGGCTGACCCTCTTGGCAGAGGCAGACTGCCCCATTTTTCTCCCCCCAAGCTTCATCTAAACGTCCCACCCTGGGTGGCTTCCCAGCATCCCTTGCAGCTTTGCATGCTCTGAGGCTTTGACTGACCTGGCCCTTCAGAAAGCCCCTCCTCCCTTGACCGTCCCTCTTGCCAGCCAGCTTGAATGGGCCCTCCCTTGGGCTCCTTGATAACTGGGATTTGCCGCCTTCTTCATTTGCTCAGCTGGCTGCCCCCACTGTGAGCCTGCCCTGGTGGGAGGTGGGGGGCGAGCTGGATCTCCGAAACCCTGGTGCCCAGCACACAACAAGAACTCAGGCCCGTGTTTCACAGTCAGTGGCTTCCCGGGGGCCCCTCTGAGCAGCACCTCCAGCTGTGGAACGGGGGCAGCGGCCACCACCTGGGGCTGAAGCGTGGTGGTGGTGCGGATGAAGGCGTTCTGAATGATCCTCTGCAGGACAGCACAAAGCACTGCCGCCCTCATGGTGGGGAGGGGGGCGCTTGAGCCCCTTGCTGCAGACCCGCTGTCAATCGCTCTCTTTTCCCCTGGCCTCCAGGGACCTGCCTCTGAGCCTGGCACCATGCCCAAGGCACCATCTGATGAAGTCTTCCCAACCTCGCCTCTCAGGAGCCTTCTGACTGTACTTCTTCCAAGACAGACTGTTTGTGCGGCTGCCAGGGCAGGGCACTTCCTTTCCCGGCCCCGTAATGCAAGCGCGTCCATCCTGCTTCCGTCTTCCCCAGTCAGTGCCCCACTGTCGCCTGCACAGGCAGATGGAAGATATCGCGGCTTATGCGAACTAGGGGGGATGGGAGTGGAGACCCCCAGCCCATCTGTAGACAATTGAACTTCCTCTCACAGAAGGGTCACAAGGAAGGGACGAGTCAGCCAGGGTGCAGGATGGCACCGACGAAGCAACACACAACATTCCTCTCGTTCTTTCATGCCTCCTCCCCCCTCCAGTATCATGACCCCCCACTGTACCTTAGAAATATGGCTAGATCAGAGCATGTACACGGGTACGGAGAAGAGCTCTCTGCACAGGGAAGCCAGGGCAGATAAACCCCTCAGGAACAGTCATAGGAGTAGCGATACCACGAGGACAGGGGAAAAGCAGGAGGGGAAGGGGGAGAAAGAGGGAGCCCATCACAATGATTGATATACAACCCCGTCCCCAGGGGGATGGACACCAGAAACGTGGGTGTGAAGGGCGACAACGGATGGTGTAAGATATGAAAATAAAAATAATTGATAAATTATCAAGGGTTCCCAAGGTGGGGAGCAGGTGGAAGGGAGGGGGTGGGGAAGAGGCGCTGATCCCACGGGTTCAAGCAGAAAGGAAACGTTATGAAAATGATGATGGCAACCTCTGTACAAATGGGCCTGATACAGTGGATGTATGGGTTTTTGTAAGAGCCCACAATAAAATGAGGTATTGGGCTGAGCCCTGGTGGCATAGTGGTTGTGCGCGGGACTGCGGCCCTCTGGGACGGAGGTTCAATTCTAGCAGTGAGGCTGGGCCTCCTACTCCCACCACCGGAGAGCAGTGATGCCCCCCCCCCAAAATAAAATAAATAGAAAATAAAGCGAGGTATTGAAAAATGTGTATTTTGGGGTTGAGCCCCGGTGGCGTAGTGGTTGAGTGAGGAACTGCAGCCCACTGGCTTGGCGGTTCAAATCCAGCCGCAGCTCTCCAGGAGCAAGGCTGGGCCTCCCAGTCCCACTAGAGGCCAGTGATGCCCCCCCAATAGTAACATTCTTCCCCCCCCCCCAATACTTTAAAGAGGCCTATGCGGCAGATTTACCTAGTGCGATGCGTTGATGGATCTCTCCACTGCCGCTTCCAGGAGCACGGGTTGTGGATCCCACAAAATGAAGCCCTCGACCACGTCAACCTTTTCTCCATTGATCCCGATGTTCTCTCTTGGCCCAGACACGGAGCCGTCCTCCATGCTGCAACCCTCGCTCTTCATGGCAAGGGCTGCGAGTCCTCCCTGCTTCCAAGAGAGCAAGGTTGTGTCCTCAGCATCCCTCCCGTCCCGAAGCGGCATTCTCTCTCATCTAAGCCGGCTTCCCTCATTATCTGCTCAGCAAACAGATTGAGTCAACCCGGGGAGAGGCTAGCAGCCTGACGCACATCATTCCTGATGTGGCTGCGATGGTAAGGACGACTCATTCCTTTCGACTGCCATGATAATGATGGGACAAGGGACGTCAGTTCTCCAAGTCAGGGGGCCCTTCCAGGCCAGCTTCCTGGATCAAGTCCCAAGAACGGTGGACCAGTCATGTCCTTGGGGACTGTCCAAAGTCCTCTCTTGGTCACTTGACGCTGGTCACTCTCGGCCGATTGGGGTTTCGTCCTCCCAATTGGCAAGTCTCAGGAGCCCCTGGAGGGAACGGGCGGTGGCTGGGGGGCTGAGATGGCCCCTCATCTCCTACCCCGGGCCTTACACAATCTGCAACCGTCTGTAACTCGACCGGAGGCCGCCGCTCCGAGGTCCATGCTGCAGGCTGGCTATGGAGTCAGGCACCTCTGCGCTCACACCCAGCTCTGCCATCTGGCCACAAGACCGGGACCAGCCACTTCCTCTGCCCAGGCCTTCTTTACAATGGGGACCTGAGCACCACGGGGGGTCCTGATGTTGGGAGACAAAGGAGGAAGCTGGGCCTGCGGGGAGAGGGCCGAATCTACACTCTCAATCCTAGCTCCACCCATCCCCAGGTGGGTGACGGCAGTCTCCTCCTCTGGAGGATGGGCTTGGCAACCATCACCACGGGAGGGGCTGTGTCCACGGCCTGGCCGAGATCAGGTTTTATTACTGGGTACTGAATTTGAAGCACGTGTGCCTTTTCAAAGGAGCCCAGTGGCAGGTCCTTTTCCCCAGCAGGTCCTTTTCTGGGTTGTCAAGGCTTTAGAAATCCCTCCATCTTGAAGAGGGGTGTCCGAGGGGGCCTTCCCTCCCCTGTGAGTGAAGACCACCCTCTTGTGACCATGCTCCCCACCTCCTCACTTCCAATTCCCACTCTTGCCAGCCCCCTTGGGGGCTGTGAGGGGAGGGGGCTTCTCCATCACTTCTCCCCGTCTCCTTCGCCCCCTCTGCGAGCCAACCACTGGGCTCGACCGGAAGGAGCAGGCATGCACCAGACAGTCGTGGTCCCTGCCCCCAGGGAGCTGGCCATTTACCGCGAAGACGAATCCATCACTTCAACTACAGATGGGACAGTAGGGAAATAAAACATGGCGAGGGGGCCGTGGTGCAGGGGAAGAGAGAGGGGTGGCCTGGGAAAGTGTGTGTGGGGGTGGGGGTGGGGTGAAGATGTTTCAAGCAGAGGGACCAAATGGGCAAAGTGTCCAGTGTAGGACTCGCTTCCATCCCCCCCCCACATCATTCATCATCTTCCACTGCCCTGCACTCCTGGAGGGCATGCAGTACCGCGAAGGGCCTCTGGGGGCGCTGTGGGGTAAGTGGTGTCACTCCGTGGGGACCATCCCAAAGGAATGCTCTTGTAAGGAGCCCTCCCAAGGTCAGTGGTTCAAATACACCAGTCACCACGAGGGAGAACCAGGAGGCCGGCTGCTCTGGGAAAGATGGACCACGTCAGAAGTCCCCTAGGGGGTTGCGATGCTTCATAAGTGGGTTTCTGCGTGTGATGGTATGAGTGTTGCCCGTCTCCTGCTGTGGAGTGCGGCTTCCGCAAGGCAGGCCCTGCGTGGCCCACCATTTCTCAGGGAACAGCCCCTCTCCGGAGCGGTCACGGTCACTCAGTACTATTTAACGGACTATTCTCGATGACTACCCAGGCGCTGCGCCAGCTGTTCAAAGGGCCCCAGGCGGTGTAGGGGGAGCTGCTGGTCCCAAGGTGAGCAGTTCAGACCCATCCGCCGCTGAACCAGAGCAAGAGGAGGCTGCCTGTTCCCGTGAAGAATTACAGGGTCGGAAACCACACGTGCGGTTCTTCCCTGTCGTACAGGGCCGCGGCGTTGGCGTCGACTCCGTGGCAGGCGCTTCCATACAGGCTGCGGGATGGTAACGGGAGCCAGCAGACCGGGGCCTGCAGGCCCAGCAGCGCTGGCTTGCCAGTGTGTAATGCAAACAGTGCTAATCCCCTGTCAGTTACACTGGCTGTCAGAGCAGACAAGCTCCTGAGCGGGAGGCCTAATTGAATCGAATTGAAAAGGCGGATGGGCGGCCGGGACAGCGGAGGCGGGATGCACCAGTGGGCGCCGGCTCTCTGCGCAGCTGTCTGCGCGCCCTGCCCGGCCCCCTCCCCGGCCCGCTGGGGGGGTGCTCCAGCCCCGCACCCCACCCCACGAAGATGCCACCACTCCGGGAGCTGGGCTCTGGAGGGGGTGGGGGCGGGTCGCAATGCAGGTGGGGGGAGTGCCCCAGCCGGGGCGCCCCGCCCCCTCCGGCCTCCCCTCTATCTGCTGTCTCTGCCATTTTCTCTCCGGCCCTGACCCTTTTTCTGTTTCCTCAGTTATCTCGAATAATGTCACTGCCTCTTTAGAATCTATTCATCAGAGCAGAAAGAAGGCAATGCTGACACCGATCTCTCTCTCTCTCTCTCTCTCTCTCTCTCACACACACACACACACACACACACACACACACTCACGCTCATCCATCTGTGCTTCACTGGGAACAAGCTCTTGGCTTAACGCCTGCCCTTGCCGTTTCAGTGGGGGCACTAAGGGGCAGCCAGACCCCTCCTGCAGGTGGGTGTCCCCGGGCTCTGGACCATAACCTGGTAGCCCAGGGCAGGCTGGCGGCTCCAGGCCAGTTGGACCTAGCCAACTGGTGCTGGCAGTTCGTGTTCTCATTGGTTTTCCTTCAGTGCTTGACAATATTTAAATACCAGGGAATCTGACTTCCCCCTGCCTGCCTGTCCCCAATCCAGATGTCTGAATTCTCTTTAAAAACTGGATAGCTGTGGGGCTGAGCCCCGGTGGCGTAGTGGTTGTGCGCGGGACTGCGGCCCACTGGGACGGAGGTTCCATTCCAGCAGTGGGGCTGGGCCTCCTACTCCCACCACCGGAGAGCAGTGATGCCCCCCCCAAAAACAAAAAAACTGGAGCACTTGGCCGGATTGGGAAGGGGCTGCCCGTGCCCATTCAGCCTGGCCAGCCCCAGGAGGCCAGGAGTTTGAGCCCCGGTGGGTCCCCTCTCTGCATGTGCTAGGAGAGCACTACCTCAGCATCTTCTGGCCCCCAGCCCTCCCTCCCTGTGATGGGGGCTGGAGGAGCCAAGCTCCGTGAGGCTTTTGGGAAAACAACTTGGAAAGATGGCAGTTTTCCCATTGGCTTTTGAAGGCCCCTCGGGAACGCTACGGAGTGCGGCTCAGAAGTGGGGTGTTGCTTTCCTGAGTCACACAGCATGACAGAGCTCTCCTGAATCTGAAACAGTCCCCCCTTAAACCGGCCAAGGCAGACGGGGAGACAGGGTCCCTCATCAAAGCTCGGTCGGCACCAACACCCCCTTATACCAACCCCGGCATCTGTGGGCCCCGAGTCCTCCTGGAGCTGGCCGCTGTGCCCCGGGGAACACTGGGAGCCTGTCCTGCCCTGGTGCTGGCCAAGGAAGGCCCCTTCCCCACTCAACACCCTCAGCCAGTCTCCGTCCTCTGAGAGGGATTAATAAGCCTGGGTCTGAGTCTCTGCCGTGACACAAACAGACGGGGTGACCTCAGGCAGGTCGCTTCCTTTCTCCAGGCCTCAGTTTCCCCGAGGGCTGGGGCAGGCTGGGTTGGAGCCTCCACCCCCACTCTGGCCCTGGAGGAGTCAACCCCAGCAGGAGGGGAGCAGCTTCCTCCAAGATCATGTCCTCCCGCTCTGCCCAATGTAACCTGGCGTGCAGGGTCCCAGGGCCAGGACTGGCCTTCTCCACCCAGTCCACTTCCTCTGAGTGTTACGTCTATGGCACTTGCTCTGGGTGGACAGTGAGGTTGGGGGGTGCGGGTGGCGGGAGGCCTAGGGCATCGGAGGCAGATGGGGCTGTGCTGTAAACCCTTGCTGGGGACTTAGCACCCACACACCCCGTTCATCCAACAGCAGCTCCATTACTGGCTGCTTCCTCCAGGCCCAGGCTCGGAGCTGGGCCTCGGCGGGTTTTAGGGCTGGTGTTCCCATCACAACCCGTTGTACACACGGGGAGCCCCAGGCTTAGAGGGGACAATGTGGTCTGCCCCAGAGCCCCTGCTGGGTGGCATGCCCCAATTCCCATGACCAGGGGCGGTCTGCCCAGGTCCTGTTGCTGGGGGTGGTCTGAGCCAGAGCTCACCAGACAGGTCAATCTAATGAGAGCAGGAGGGCAAAGCTCCTGGCAGGGTCATTTCCCAGGGATGGAGACACCAACGCCCAGAGAGGGGCAGCGACCTGCTTAAGGTCACACAGCAGGCCATCTCGTCCTCTTTCTCTTGGTTGTCTCCTCAAAGCCCCTTCTCTGCCTCCTGCTCACCCCTCTTCCCCCACAAAGATCCACCCCCTCCTGTCCCCCCCACCCTGACCCCCACCCCTGGAGCAAAGGCAACCGAGGAGTCCTGCGAAGGCCACTGGACTTGGAGTCCACAGATGCATCTCGGATCCTAGCTTCTTCACCTTTGGGCTGCCTGCCCTTTCCTCTCAGGCCTCGGTTTCCCCGTATGTAAAATGGGCTCAGCGTGGGTGCCCCGGGGGCGGGGGGGGGGGAAGCTGACATGAAAGGCAGTGCGGGCTCTTCTAGTGATGATCTGGCTTATGCAGGGCACATAGTAGGTCTGCACTGAGCAGTTGCCAAGGACCGGAAGCCATAAAGGAGCCCTGGTTGTGCAGCGGTTAAATGCTCAGCTGCTAACTTAAAGGTCTGCGGTTGCAAACACACACACAGACACACGCCCCTGTCCCCCCACTCCACTGGAAGAAAGACTTGTCAGTCTGCTTTCATAAAAACCCAAACTTCAGCTGAGCCCTGGTGACCTAGTGGCCCACAGGGTTGACGGTTCAAATCCAGCAGCAGCTAGCCAGGAGCAAGGCTGGGCTTCCTACTCCCATCAGGGCAATGGTGAGGGTGGAAAAAAAATCCCCCAAACTTCAAGGTCACTGCCCTTGACTCCATGCTGACTCACAGTGACCCCATTCGACAGGGCCGAGCTGCCCCTGAGGATTTCTGAGGCCATCGCTCTCTATGGGAGTAGAAAGCCTCACCTTTCTTCTTTGGAGAAGCGGGTGGTTTTGAACCCCTGATGTTGTGGATAACAGCCCAACACATAAGCCCTCAGCCACTGGGACTTTCCCCTGGTAATCCCGTGTGCTTGGCTGTTCTGCTCTGTCCTGTCCTCCAGTTGGAATTCGTCTCAGGAGCCCTCGAGCACCCTGCAGCCCTGGGCCCTCTGAGGGGAGCCAGGAGAGGGCAGGCTCCCTTCTCTCAAGGCAGGGAGCGTGCCCAGGAAGCCGCGGGCAGGTCAAGTGCGTCCCTGCCAGCCCCTCTGTCCATGTTCGGGCGGGGACACCTCGGTCTCCGCCAACACGATATGCAAATGCCTTGAAATGGATGTTTTCCTGATCCGATTTCAAACACTGCGGCGGAGAACAGCCCTGCATAATCCCCAGGCTTGGCAGAGCGGCCAGCACCCGCCTGCCTGCTCTCACAGGGGAGTATTTAGGAGGCTCCCCTCCCCCAGGCAGCTGCTAAGGTGGTGGCCTTCCGGCCTCCCCACCCCTTCCTGTTGTTTGGAGGAGGCGGGGTGCCCGGAAGGTGGGCACCCCTGACACCCCTTTGCTCGCCCTGCATCTGCAGAGAAGCCCGAAGACCCTGCCCCCAGCCATTTTCAGAAGCTTGATTCGGGCCATGAGAAGCTTTGAGTGGCGGTCAGGGTGGGGATGGGCGATAAATCTGACACGATTCCCATCTGATGTGGAAGCTTGAGCCAGTGTGTCCATGTCCTGTCCATGTCCGCCCGTCTGTCCATCCATCCGTCCACCTACCCCCTCCACAGCCTGGACAGGGCCCGACCAAGAGGGCCTCAGAAGCAGGGGAGAGTAGGCGGTGTCCAGCAGACTGGCGGGGTTCAGATCCGCTCCCTCGCCGCTCTGTGGCCCTGGGGATCGCTGAGGGCACCCAGGGCAGCATCTTTGCAAATCAGGGGTGAGACTCAGGAGCACAACTAGAAACACCACCAAACCCAGGGAAAGGTGGGGTAGGAGGGGCCTCTTTGCCAGGAACCAGAGTGGAAATGCGGGGAGCGGCTCAGGGGGTCCGAGGGAATGGGGAACAGGGCCCGCACAGGACAGACGGGGCCCTGGCACATGCCCACTGCCACTCAGGGAGCCTGGAGCCTCACCGGCAGTGTCCACCCAGCACAACCCTCTCAGAATTGGTCACAGTATCTGCAGCCTGTTTTCCAATGGGAGACATGGCCTGAACTGGTGGCGGTGGGGGGGGGGGCACAGGAGGGGGCGCTCTGGGAACCAGGCAGTGAGGTTGGTGGTGGACCCCCAGCTGGAAAGGTTCCAAATGAGAGGCTGCCACCCTTGGGTGGCAACGGGAGACAGGACAGTCAGGGGGCGATAGTTGCTCTTTAGCACGGACCCCGGGGCCCTAACCTCGGGGGGCTGCACACATGTCCTGCGGTCTGAGACACTCCTTGCCTTTCAGGCCCAGACAGAACCCCAAACCACAGTCACTGTGAGTTCCGGCTCACAGCGACGCTAGGGGGCAGGGTATGTGCCCACTGGGTAACCTTGATATCACCTGGGTTCAGTAAATACTTAGTGAGCACTTCCTACAGGGCCTGGTGGACTTGCTCCTCCAGCCTGCCTGGAGCCTGTCCCGGGGGTCCTGTGCTCATTCCCAGAGTCCAAGGAAGGAGGCCTGCTTTGGAGGGCGATGCAGGCCTGGGGCCTCTGACTCACCAATGGTCCTAGGGTCTGACTGCCTATGAGCCCCTTCTGGAAGCTTTTGAAGAAAAATTGGGGGTGGGGGCCCTGCTGAGACTGATGCCATCAGAAGTTCTGGAGTGGGAACAGGATCGGGGTGCTTTTAAAAAGCTTCCCCCCCCCGCCATCCGCCAGTGAGTCTTAGGTGCAAGTGGGGGTGGGGGGCAAGGGAGGAGAGGGGCCCATCATGACCCGGAAATGCAAATCATCCACAAGTGGGGGATCAGCCCGGCAGGCAGGCAGGCAGGCACACATGGAGCTGAGTGGCCCTGGCTGGGGCGAGGAGTCCACCCTGGCTCAGGCCGTGGGGCGAGTGTGACAGGTCCCCTCTGCCCCAGGAGAGACATCCTGCTTCTAGGGAATGAGGGAACAGGGAGGTTCTTGGGGCTCCCACCTGTGGCCCCTTCCCCCCCTCACACAGCATCACCCTAATTCTACAGCTGCCTCCACAGACAGCTGCGGAGATCTTAGGGGGTTCCCAGGGCCGCCTCGTCTGGCCAGAGTCAGCTTCGTCCCAGAGAACAGCATCTGGCAACCCTGACTGAGCTTTGGTGCTGGAGCGGGTTCTTGGTTGGTTTGACAACGTGAGTTTAGCAGTTTGAACCCACTAGCCACTCTTCAGGGGAAAGTCGAGGCTGTCTACTCCCCCCAAGGCAGTCACCTCACCTCAGCTGCTGTCAGAGTCTAGGGGTGGAGTCTAGCCTATCCATCTGGAGACAGCCAATGAGACCTCTGTGTGGGCGTGGCCTTCTCCTGAGAATTCTGGGAACTCCGGTCATTCCTTCTTGGAGGCCCGAGACACTCGCTCTCTTTGCTCCCTCCCTGGGGGTACGTTGCAGCTGACAAGACACATGGGACTAACACATGCCCTGAGTTGGACAAGCCGCATGGATGCAACCAGACTGCTGAAGCCAGAGAAACCACAGAGAGCTCTCTGCCAGCGCTGAGATGCTCACCATGCCACTGGATCCAAAGACTTTCTACCCACTGGCTTGTGACCGTTTTGCAGTTGGCATCATTGCATGTGTTTTGTGAGTGGGAAGAGGACTTTATAGATTGGTATCCGGTGTATGGGCTAATATCAGACTTATGGCCATGGACTGGACAGGATTGGGATGCCTTCTTCATGGACAGTTGTTCTTGTATATAAAACTCTTTCTTGGGGCTGAGCCCCGGTGGCATAGTGGTTGTGCGCGGGACTGCGGCCCACTGGGATGGAGGTTCTATTCCAGCTCCACGGAGCAAAGGCTGGGCCTCCTACTCCCACCACCTGAGGGCAGTGATGCCCCCCCCAAAAAACAAAAACAAACAAACCAGAAAAGCCCTCTTTCTTATACACAGGTGAGTGTCTCCGTGCATTTGTTCCTCTAGTCTACCGGGACGAACACACCATGGCAGAAAGCCACAGGGGCAGTTCTGTCCTCTCCCATGGGGTCACCGCGGGTCCGAGTTGACTTGATGGCAGGGAGTTTGGTGTTTCGGGAGGGGCTTGCGAAAACATCAGAGCCAAGCGCCGAGCACATCCGAATCCCGAGAGAATAAGGAACCAGAGCCAGGAAGGTGAGGCGGGAAGTGGAAAAAGAACCAACCAAACCCGCCCCCGTCTTGCCAATGCATGGCGACCCTGCCAGGCAGGGGAGAACTGGTCCTGGGGGTCCCGGGTCAGGGCTCTACCAGATTAGGACGCTTCTTCTTTCTCCCCAGAGTGGCTGTTGGCTTCACACTGCTGAACTTGGGGTGAGCAGCCCAACACGTGGCCGTTATGCCACTGGGTCCCTCAAAGCAGGAGACGTTGTGCCATAGGTGTTTTGCGTGGAGCTGTGCCAGGCTATATAGCGTGTGGGGCATGGGGTCCCACACTTGGCCTGCCGCCTCCTTTCCAGAAAAAAAATAAAAGGCTCAGTGCTCCCTCGGAGTCGAAAACCTTTGACCTAATAGCCCCCAATCCAAGACAAAGTGTAGCTATCTGCTTTTGCCCCCCACCCCCCACCCCTCTCCACCAGGGGACCCTATCACCTGTTTGGGAGGCCCTGATGGAGAGATGCTGGTTACCTGTGTGGCTTTGGACCACTTCCTCTACTTCTCTGAACCTCTGTTTCCTGGTCGATCAAATGGGCACTGGCCTTCTGGTCTTGGGAGAGAGATGCACAGAGATGGTGTCCGGAGTGACTCTTTTTGTTTGACGCGTGATTGGTGCTTTGAGGCATAGGGGACCCCGTCAGTGAGGCTGGGGCCGTTTGCCCTCGTTCGTGACTGCTAACACCCCCTCTACAGCGACCGCAGGCAGAGTCCAGAGAGAGGCTGGGCGTGCAGGGAGGCGCTGGGTGGCGGTTCTTCAGCCCTGCTTGGTCCTCCCCTCCCCAGGAAGATGCTGGGGAAAGCGCCGCTGCCGCCTCGTGGCCAAGGGGAGGCATGCACGAGCCCCGTTAAGCGCCTAGAATCCCACCTGGAGCCTAGCTCTGCGCCTGGCCATTTGCTGTTGGAGCAGCTGCTGGCAAAGCTCTGAAGGAGCGGGCCTCGGGATGGCTTCTGCCTTTTCCGGAAGAGCTGAGTTCGTGGTGACAGGTTGCTCAAGCAGGCCAGGCAGGTGCTGGGCTCTGGGCGGCGAGCAGGGCCTGAGGGGCGCTGTGCCCTTCAGAGAGAAGGCACGCCCGTGTGTGGACGGGTAGCCAGCCACCATCATGCCTGCAAAAACCTCTCTCCCAGCCGGCCTTCAAGCACGAGGCCAAGTGATACCATCCTTTTATTTCCCTCAGCTCCCGGGGGAAGGGGCTGCAGAGGGCACGGGGGCTGACCTGCATTCTGCTGCTCCCCGGCCTTCCTCCTTGGCATGGAGGGCCACGCTCGCTGGCCCTGCAGGCCCCTTGCCCCGTTCCCACCCGCCCACCGCTCAAGGGCAGGTGGGAGGAAATCACAGAGCAGTCTTGCCCCCAGCCCTGCTAGTGGCAGGGGTGAGAGGAGGAGGCCACCTTCTGAGGCCCAGTTGTACGGGGTGGGGATGGGAGGAGGGACGTTCAGATGGTGCTGAGCATTCAGAACATATAGCAGTGGCCCAGGAGGTCCAGGGAGGTCAGCGGACAGATAAGGCACTCTGCTGCAGATCCCAGATGGCCTACACCCAAGCTCCCGCCTCACGTGGCTCGGACCCTGAAGGAGGAGGTGAAGGTGAAGGCAAAGGGGACAGGCCTCTCGGTGCTCCTGGGAGGTCGGCCAAGCAGCTTCTCCCGCTCAAGCCTCATGTCTCAGAGCCCCAGGGGGCACAAGCACACTCCCACCGCGGGCTCTGGGGCCCCACCGCAGAGGCTGCAGGGGCTCAGTCACAGGCTGGCGTGCCCACCCGCGGACTCCAGCACCCGGCTTCCAGGAAGCGGCCTCCGGCTGGAGGGAAGAGGGGTGGCTGCAGTGGCCTGACTCGAATCACAGGCCGTTGAGGGCTTGTCGGATGGCGGTGTCCAGGGAGGCGGCCTGGTGGACGGAGACGCCGGGGGCACCGATGCTGGTCTCCCAGCAGTTGAACCCGCAGCCAGCCAGGGCCTGCTTGGTGGCCTCCACCGTTGGCTGCCCCACATCTGTGGAGAGAGAGAGAGAGAGAGAGAGAGAGAGAGAGAGAGCAGGTCACCCTGAGCCAGCCAGCGCTAGCCTCCTGCAGAACACACTGCTCCCCATGCAGGGCAAAGGCGACGGCTTGCCTGCTGGTCTGCCTGCCAGGCTCTGCCCATCTGTGGGCTTCAGCCCACCCCCACCCCTCAGCAGCACTCCTGGCTGTCTGCAACCCCGCCGTACGCTGCTGTGGGGGCTTGAGGAGGGGGAAGTTCCCAGCACAGGCCCCAGACCAGGTCAGCGAGGAGTCTTTCAAACCAGACAACCCAAGCACGCTGACTCATTGGAGCGCCGGTGCGCTGCAGGTGGGGCCCTAACACAGGCAACCACAGAAGGGGAGCACGAACAGCCAAGCGGAGCCCCGCAGCGCCGAAGAAGGGACCAGAGCAGGCGCGTTCACAGAGGCTCGGCCACCAGTGTTCAGGGAACAAGTCCAGCGCCCAGGGAAGGGCACACCCACCACGGCCTATCAGTCAGCCTCCCGTGTGCCGCCACAGCACGGAGGGCTACGGCAGACACCATGCTGAGTGACATGTGTCAGTCACAGGAAAGTGAGTAGCCTGTGACTCCACGAAAGGGAACTATGGGAGTGGCCAAGTGTATGGGGACCAAGATCTACTGGGTGGGTGGGCAGTGGGCAACCAGCCAGCTGCGGAGGGGACGGGAAGCTTCTGGTAAGGGGGGTGGGCAATTTGGAGTGGGTCAGGGTGAGGCACACAATGAATGCCACACAGGTGTTCATATGAGGGGGTGGGGCATGAAACACACACACACACACACACACACACACACACACACACACAGAGTTTACATGGGTTCTAGAACAGGGATCCTCAAACTACGGCCCGCGGGCCACCTGTGGCCCACCAAGGAGATGTATCCGGCCCGCCAGGTGTTTTTGCTGCCACTGGTGTCCTGCTTAGCAGCCAACTCATCCCGGGCCTGCAGTGAATTCGTTCATAGTTTTTTTTTTTTTTTTTTTACTTTTTAAAAAAATCTTTTACTGAGGGCTCATACAACGCTTATCACAATCAACACATACATCTGTTGTATGCAAACCGCATTTGTACATTTGTCACCATCATCATTCTGGAAACATGACGCGAGAAAGTTACTTTGAGGGCTAAAGTGTACCTGACTCAAGCCATAGTATTCGCAATCACAGTTTTGTTTGTTTTAACTATAGCCCGGCCCTCCAACGGTCCCGGGACAGTGAACTGGCCCCGTTTAAAAGGTTTGAGGACCCCTGTGGTCTAGAGTCCCACAGACCCGTCCTCCCCAGGGCGGCTTTGGGTGGGGAGCAGCTCAAGGACAGTAGGGTTAGGCTTTTGGTTGGTGGTGGCCTGCGGGCGAAAGGTGACCAGGAGCCCCTCCCGGGCTCGTGGGAGGAACCCACATCATTTGCCCTGGCTGCAGTCAGTCGCATGACAGACATTCCGGGAGTGTCAGCCAGGTGACGCTGACCTTGTCACATCTATGGCCCTGGCGTGGGTTGGCTGGCAGATAAGGAGGAGGTTGGGGGGGCGAGTCCACTGGAAACAAGTCCAGAGCGCACAAGGCCGGCTCTGCCCCAGGTTCTCAAATGGCCATGTCCTCCTGTGAGCCAGTGCCCCCTGTCCATGTTTTACTGATGAGGGAGCAGAGGCCTAGAGACCCAAAGGCGATCCATGGCCCCAGGCCCCATTCTGACTCCCGGGCCCTCGAGGGCGGGAGGAACTGCCTCCCTGATTCTCCAAGGTGTCCATCTTTACAGCAAGCAGGCAGCCTCATCTCTCTCCCACTGGGAGGCTGGTGGGTTCAAACCACCGACCTTGCAGTTGGTTAGAGCAGAGTGTTAAGGCAGCAGTGCAGGGGGCATGGAGAAGCCCAGACTGGTGCCCACCCCCCATGGCCATGTCACTGCCCGTGCCCACATGAGTGGGTACCTGGTCTGAGGAGTGTGATGCCACAGCCGCCGCCGCCCGCTCCAGTGAGCTTGCTGTGTAGTCCCTGGGTCCCGGTCACCTGGCACAGCTGGTCCAGTGAGGTGTGGCCCACCCCGAGGGCATTCAGGTGGTGCTGGTTCATATCAATCAGCTCCTGGGGGGGAGGAGGAGAGAGAGGCACTGCCTACCTGGGTCCACAGCCTGGACAGATCCGGCCGTGACCACTCACACACAGCCCCCCCACCCCCACCCCCACCCCCGGCAAAAGTACCCACTGTCTGGACTGCAGGCCTCCCAGAGCACCCCAGCCACAGAAGCCTGCCCTCTGGCCATGGTGATAGGGAGGGAGGGAGCATATGGCTTCTGCTGCACCATGAGGACTCCTCTCCCTCCTTCTATGGCTTTCCTTTACCCTGGACCTGCTAAAAACTCTTTGACTTCAGCCACTGGTTACCAGAGTCCAGATGGAGACTGGTACATGGCTGGAGAGTACAGGGAAGGTGGGGACAATTTCCAACCACAAATTGGCACCTGGATCCAGCCGTGCCTGAAGCCACCAAGACCTGCCTTTCTAGACCATGGGCTCACACATGCTCTAGCTGCTGAAATTTGGCTGTGCAGATTTCTGAGGACAAAGAAGGAGGAGGAAAAGAAGGAGGAGGAAGAAGACGAAAAGGAGGAGGAGATGGAGAAGGAGGAGGAGGAAGAGGAGAAATTCTCACATAATATACTCTCCATAGCTAGCTACCTTGCGGTCAGCCAGCAAGTACACAAGGGAAGACATGGCTGCAGGTTTGTCTGGGTTCCCTGGCCCCGTGTGAGCCCAGGACCAAGTGGGGTGCCGGTAGACAACAGGTGGGGGTCCAGCGGGGTCTGGGCTTACATGCCCACCCTGTTCTTTCTGGACCCAGTGTCCTGGGCAGGCCCTTTTTTCTCACTAGGCCAGCCGTTCTCAACCCATGGGTTGTGACCCCATTGGGGGTCATAGAATCCTTCCGCAAGGCTTGCCCGATTCATAACAGTAGCAAAATGACAGTAGTGAGGGCTGAGCCCCGGTGGCGTAGTGGTTGTGCGCGGGACTGCGGCCCACTGGGACGGAGGTTCAATTCCAGCAGTGGGGCTGGGCCTCCTACTCCCACCACCTGAGAGCAGTGATGCCCGCCCCCCCCCCAAAAAAAAATGACAGTGGTGAAACAGCAACAAACACCACTTTCTGGTTGGGGGGGTCCCCAGCACACGAGGGACCCCCTGTCTGAAAGGGGTGGAGAGGAAGGGTGAGAACCGCTGCCTAAGGCCTTGGTTTCTTCTTTTGTAAGCAGGCCTCAGACAAGGGGCAACCCGGCCCCGTCAGCCCTGCCACAAGGGTTGTGTTGTGACGGGTCCATTACCAACACCCCCATTTCACATGGGGAGGGAAACCGAGGCTCGGTAGGGAAAGCACGGCCTCTGAGAAGTCTCGGGACCCTGGCTCTTGACTGCTTCGGTAGAGTGGCTTCTGGGTTCCATGAAGGCCAACCGTCCCCGGCTCCCGACACCTGCCCACACCTCACGCCACCCCCACAAGCAGAGCTGGGCCCCTCTCCCTCCCAACACGGATGCGGGGACAGGCGTGATGGCTCGGTGCCTGTCACCAGCCCTGTGGGCTGCCAGCAAGCAAAAGCCTCCCGGGGCCGCGCGCCACGCCTGAGTGCCAGGTGTCACACCGCCGAGGCGGGCTGCAGACACCTGTCACGTTCTGATCCCAAATCTGTCAAGATGCAGGTGGCAGGAGGAACTGCTGGCTGGGTTGTGACACGGGGGACACAGGGGAACTGCTGGCTGGATTGTGTGGGGAGCTGACCGGGAAGTTCGGAAGCTCACACACACGCACACACACGTTCACCCATATGCACACATGCCCATACAAGCGCACGCACATACATGCACACACACAAACACACATACACAGTCTAGTGCCCACAGGAGCATGCCCGCCGTCCTCCGTCACCGATCATTTCCAGCTCGGGAGGACGGGCGGCCTTTCTCTGTGATGGAGTTGAGAGGCAGGCAGTCCCGGCCAGAGCAGAGGCAGCCAGCAGGGAGGGGGACAGACACGCAGGAGCGCATGAAAGATTCGCCCAGTGCGCCCCAAACCGCGGCGGTCGAGGAGGCAGTGCCAGCTCACAGTGGCTCTCCAGGCCAGGGCAGAAATGTGTCTGTGGGTTTTCACGTCCATGACTCTTCAGATGAGGGGTAGGCAGCCTCATCCTTTTTCTGCTGAGAAACGGCGGGGTTCACGCCACCGGCCTTGTGGTGAGCAGACACACTC
Source organism: Nesogale talazaci (assembly GCA_004026705.1). Classification (NCBI taxonomy): domain Eukaryota; kingdom Metazoa; phylum Chordata; class Mammalia; order Afrosoricida; family Tenrecidae; genus Nesogale; species Nesogale talazaci. The sequence goes on from PVJH01033420.1 coordinate 17,672, forward strand.
ATAAGGCACTAGGAGCCCCCAATAATTTTTTTTTAATTAATTTTTTTTTTTTTTTTTAGGCATCACTGCCCTTAGGTGGTGGGAGTAAAAGGCCCAGCCTTTGCTCCGTGGAGCTGGAATCGAACTTCCATCCCAGTGGGCCGCAGTCCTGCGCACAACCACTATGCCATCGGGGCTAAGCCCCCAATAAATTTTTTAAAAAAACATTTGAAATAGCAACAGGGAAAACAGACACATACACACACAAAAGGGAATTTTCTCACCAAGGGAAAAGAGAAAAAAAGGGCTGAGCCCCGGTGGTGTAGTGGTTGTGCGCAGGACTGCGGCCCACTGAGATGGAGGTTCAAATCCAGCAGCAAGGCTGGGCCTCGTACTCCCACCACCAGAGGGCAGTGATTCCCCACACACACAAAAAAAAACAAAAAGAAAAGTTATTATATAGAACATGCAAAAAAAACCCCAAAAAACAAACAAAACAAGGTCCCTGCTATCAAGTCCGTGACGCTGACTCATCGTGACCTACAGACCGGGGCAGATCGGCCCTGTGGGTTTCCGAGACGGTAACTCTGTACCGACGCAGACAGCCTCATCTTTCTCCCGAGAGCGGTGGGTGCTTTCCAACTGCTGACCTTGTGGTAATCCACTAGGCCACCCGGGCTCCTGAAGACAGGGCTACCTGAATGCATCCGTCGGACCCCTGGCTCAGCCCCTCAGCAAAGGAGAAAGGTGGCCCTTTCCCTCTGCCTCTGTTTTCACCTCTGTCAGATGGGATAGCGGGCTTGTCCCGGCAGGCAGGCCGCTGGGAGGTGGCGCTGACACAACCCTGTGTGAACCGGCTCGCATAGAAGCAGCTCCCATTCCATGCAGGGGCGGCAGAGCCCCATGCCAATGGGGGTGACAGAGGACAGGGCGGTGGGCGTTTCGACCAGCTGGAGGCCACTGGCCCAGCCCTTCTGCAATGCCAGGCACTGGGAGCCCCATCAGCTTGCTCAGAGCTGCCTGTCTCCCTGGTCTTAAAGGGCACACCCCCTGTGGTCCTTTAAGTAGCTCACCCTCCCCAGTCTATGCCCCTGGTGGCCCAGCTGGATCTCACTGGCCTCTTGGGCCACCCAGGGAGGCTGGCAGGGCCCAGAGCCAGGATTCAGACCCTGGCCAACCACCCCCCCACCAACCCCGGTGGAATTATGCAAACAGTGATGATGATGGGCACAGGGCAGAGAGGACAATCGGAGAACACGTCTGACCACAGCGGGCGGCTGGGGAAGGCGCGTGGGGTGGATAAGGAGATGGAGAGAACAGAACCCAGCAGAAGTCTCTCCTAACAGAAGGGCTGTGGTGTCGGCTATGGCCCCAGGACCCACCTGGCCCAGCCAGCTCACAGCCCTTTGCTGCCCTTCCTCTGAGCCAGGGCCTGTCCTGCATGCTCCCTCCCAAACAGACTTGGAGTGGGGGTCCCAGCTCCTGGGGGCACTGAGCCTTACTTCCAGCATGAGGTACTGCTCTGGGGCCAGGCCTGCCTCCGTCATCTCCCCCAGGACCCGTTCGCACTCCAGGGAGATGGCATCCATGGAGTCCAGGAGAGGAGCCACGATCTTGGGGAACTGCAGGGGGAGAAAAGAAGGTTCTGTGAGGGTCAATGGTGGGTGAGAGGACCCCGCCCTATCCCTGTCCTCTCCTCTTCTTCCCACCGACTCTCTGTCCAGACCAGCCTCCCTAGGGGCAGAGCCACAGTCTGGCCGGCCAGATTGCTGTCCTTTCAGGAGTGTCCTTGCCCCACCTCCTGGCAGGGATACTCTGTCCATCATCACCTGCTTGAGTCCCCCTGGGCCACTGCTTCCCCCTCCCCTGCTGTGGCCCGCCCTGAAGCTGTGTGAGGAGCACCTTGATCAGCCTGCTCCTGACGCCAGACACCAGCGCCTTGGTGCTGCGGGGCACTTGGGTGTTGGTCAGCAAGATCTTCAAAGCTGGGGACCTGCAGGGAGAGAAGGGTACACTCCATCACGACCCTCCTGCAGGAGGAGCTGGGCAGGGCCTGGGGCAGCCCTGGGCAGCAGCCAGCCCTGTTCCCACTAGCTGGGGGTGGGGGTAGGGGTGCCTCTTCAGCAGCGCCCCCTTCCGCTTCAGGCCCTGGATATATAGGTGCCCTTCAGTCCGTCATGCGCTCCTGACGGCACACCTACTGTGTGTCGGCGCGTGTGAAGGGTCCCATCCCCGTGAGAAGCAGGGGCAGGCTTTGCTCGGCGGTGAGCCCAGAGCAGGGCCCGTGGGAGGAGGACATGGTGCTGGCTGGGGATAGCCGGGAGGCAGCACAAGGACAAGTGTGTGTGTGTTGGGGGGGGGGGGTCAGGGCTGAGAGTTGGTTCAGGTAACGGGGGAGGGCAGACCCAGCAGGCCTCAAGATGAAGGTCAGGGCGGCGTGGGCTGGATGCCAAGGTGGTGCAATCCAGAGGCCAGGAAAGGGCAGTGCACTGCCTGGACAGAGCCACACGCATGGCCCAGGTGGGGTGCCACAGACTGGCATGGGTCCTATCTTGTCCCCGGCCTCTGACAACTTGACCCTGGGGTTGGCTGTCTTTGGGGACTCCAGTCACCACCTCCCATCAAACCAGCTCGCCTTTGGGAGCGAACTCTGACCTGAGACCGCTGGAACGACCCGACCTAGGCTACCTCCCCTCTTATGCCCTTTTCTCTTCATGGTTCAGGACTGTCAAGCCCAGAGCCGGCTTCATCTCCCCGCCCAGGAGCCCATGAAATGAGTATCGATTTCGCCCTTTGTTTGCCCCTTCAACTTCACAAAAGATGGATGTTCCACTTGCTCTTTTCTTCCCTCCAAAGACAGGCTGTTCTCCTGAAGGCGCCATTTCGGGCGCCCCATCCGGCTCTGCCACACCTTCTTCCGGGGGATCCCACGTGCCGTGGGGGCTGAGTGCCCGGCGGACCCTCCATCTGCTCCAGATGGCACCTGCGGCACGTTTCCACGGCCACGCCGCTCCCTGGTCCCGGCCGTCCGCAAGGGACAGGCCTGAGCCTCCACTCTCTGGCTTGCTTAGACCAGGCCTCTGCCCGCGGTCCACCCCAACCCCAGGGTTCCCACAGCACCGGGCCAGCACCTCGGGGCCTGGGACTTGTCCGTGCCCAGCTGGTCTGCCCGCCTCTCTGGCCTGCTCCCTCTCCTCGGCCTCTACCTGGCCAGGGCTCCTCCAGGGCCAGCCCACCGTGGCCTTGACCTTTGTTCTTGGTTCCAGCCAGCTCTGGTGCCACCCCGTTAACCCAGACAGCCAGCTGCCCCTCCATTTACGAGCCCCTTGGACCTGGGAGTGGTGCAGGGGTGCTGCCTTGTGCTCTGACTTGCAAGGCCAGCAGTTCCGAACGAGCAGCTGCTTTGGCAAGAGGCACGGGCTGTGACACTCGCGGGGCATTCTGCCCCGTCCTAGAGGGTGGCAATGAGTTGCCATTGACGGGGTGGCCGTGCACCAGGGTTGGTGTTTGGGGGGCTATGACCATGCACTGCCAGCCCATCCCAGGGAGAAGGATGAAGCCATCGGCTCCCCTCACAATTGACAGCCTCGGGAAGCCTGGAAAGGGGGCCTCTGAGAGACGGCCGTGGCTTGCTTTTGGTTTTGTGTTTTCCTTGGGTGGTTTCTACCTGGTGAAGAGATGTCTTGCTCTGCGCTAGACCGGAATCCCTTTGAATTATAAAAAGAGCTCCCCCCCCCCCCCAAAGACACCGAAGCGAATACGAATGGGGCTCCAGAACTGAGAAACCTCAGGGCGACGGAGTCTGAGCGCCCCGGTTCTCCCCCCAGGGCCAGGCGAGAACCAGCGCCCGGGGGGTGTGAGAACATAGGAGGGGCGCTTCACAAAGATCGTGGGGAGATTCCATTTTCCTCCGGCTCCATTTGTCCCGGGGCTTGCTGAAGCC
>PVJH01033421.1:0-21559 GCA_004026705.1 Nesogale talazaci
AGCACACCCCTTTGTGATGGTGCATCATACCCCAGTATGATGGTGCAGGATTCAGCAGACCTCTAAGTTGTGTGTAAAGATGTTGCTTACAACAGCGGGACCAGCCTTCGGTCTATGGGGAGGTTAGGTTTGTGTTTTACTCTGGGTTGACTAGAGAACTAAAACTAGAGAGACGCATGTGTATACGAAAGAACTTTATATAAAAGAGCAATCGTATGTTGAGAAAACAACCCGGCTCAGTCCAGATCAAGTCCATAAGTCCGATATGAGCCCCTATGTCCAATACTGATCTATAAATACCTCTTCAGACTCAAGCAACACGCAGGAAGATCACAGGCCGGTGGGTGGAAAGTCTTGTGGATCCAGTGGCCGTGGAATCATCTCAGCATTTGCAGAGGGCCCCATGTGATTCCTCCAGCTCAAGGACTCCAGGGTCGCTCCATGTGGCTTGTCAGCAGAGAGACGAAGCAAAGAGTCTGCATGTGGTCTGTCTGTACCCGGTCTCCAGGCAGCCATGTATCTCCTTAGCTCCTCCAAATGAGAGCATCAAATTGTGACCCACTTGATAGGCAAGGCCCACCCCTTTGCCAGTTGACAGGACATTATGTAACCATCACGGTTTGGGTTGTTGGTACTTTACTTAAAAGAGAAGAGGGGTTAGAATAAAAGTAATCCCCGGGCTGAGCCCCGGTGGGTGGCATAAGTGGTTGAGTGCGGGACTGCAGCCCGTGGACATGGCGGTTCAAATCCAGCGGCGGCTCTCAGGAGCAGTGCTGGGTAGCTCCCGTGACCACCTGAGGGCAGTGATGCCCCTCAAAAAATGTTTAAAAAAAAAAGAATAAAAGTGATCCCCAAGATAAAAATGGAAAATAAATAAATTAATTAAATAGGGAATAAAATTCAACAAAAATTAAGCTTTCAAGGACCATACAGACAAATAAATAAAGATTTCAAATGCAGATTTGATTGCCTCCAAAATCCATACCCTTTCCATTAAAATAAATAGAACCCATAGTTGAGGACACATAAGAGTTATTAATTTGTGGCTGAGCCCCGGTGGCATAGTGGTTGTGCACGGGACTGCGGCCCACTGGGACAGAGGTTCAATTCCAGCAGTGGGGATGAGCCTCCTACTCCCACCACCGGAGAGCAGTGATGCCAAAAAAAAAAAAAGTTATTAATTTGCATTTTATTTTTTTCACAATTGTTGTGATAATACTTGCCATAAAAAACATGTGAGGATTAAAGGAAAGAAAAGCATTTTAAGACAAGAAAGAGGGAAAGAACTAGGAGATAAATGACGTTTAGAGGTCTAAATGCAAGCATGTACATATGTAGATATATTTATAGATTTAGTACTAAGGTAGCAGACGGACATTGGGCCTCCACTCAAGGACTCCCTCAATGCAAGAACACTTTGTTCTACTACACTGGCATTCCACGATGCCTTCACGATATGATTGTTAAAGACAAATGTGTGCATAAGCAAATGTTGTGAAGAAAGCTGATGGTGCCCAGCTATCAAAAGATATAGCATCTTGAGTCTTAAAGACTTGAAGATAAACAAGTGGCCATCTAGCTGAGAAGCAACCAAGCCCACACAAAAGAAGCACTTCAGCCTGTGAGGTCACAAGGTGTTAAAGGGATTCAGACATCAAAGAAGAAAAAAACACATCATTGTGTGCCCACCTACCCATTACAATCCCTGAAGACAAATGGGTGCATAAGCAAACGTGGTAGAGAAAGCTGATGGTTATCAAAAGATAAAGTGTCTGAGGTCTTAAAGGCATGAAGAGAAACAAGTCGCCATCTAGCATGGAAGCAACAAAGCCCACATAGAAGCACACCAGCCTATATGATCATGAAGTGTCAAAGGGATCAAGTATCAAGCATCAAAGTATAAAAATCACACCATTGTGAATGAGGGGGAATACAGAGTGGGGACCCAAAGTCCACTTATGGGCAACTGGACATCCCCTTACAGAAGGGTCACAGGGAGGAGACAAATCAGTTAGGGTGTAACACTGATGAAACCCTCTAGTTCTTAAATCCTTCCCCCAAAATCATGATCCCAATTCTACCTTACAAATCTGGCTAGACCAGAAGATGTACAGATAGAACCTCCATCCCAGTGGGCCGCAGTCCCGCGCACAACCACTATGCCACCGGGGCTCAGCCCGACATAACAATCTTAAATGCATAAACAAGCAAAAAATAAAGAGGAAATAAGATAGGAACTGGAAGCACAAGAAACCCAGGAAAGATGAACCCCTCAGGACCAGCAGTGAGAGCGGTGATGCTGGGAGGATAAAGCGAAGGTGGGGTAGTAAGGGGAACCAATGATAAGAATCCACATAACCTCCTCCCTGGAGGACAGACTACAGAAAAGTAGGTGAAGTGAGACTTCTGACAGTGTAAGATATGACAACATAATAATTTATAAATTCTCAAGGGTTCATGAGGGAGGGGGTAGTGGAGAGAGAAAGGAAAAAAGAGGATCTGATGCCAGGGGCTCAAGTAGAAAGCAAATGTTTTGAGAATGATAGTGGCAACAGATGTACAAGTGCACGTGACACAATGGATGGATGGATGGATTGTGATAAGGGTTGTATGAGCCCCCAATAAAAAGATTTATTTAAAAAAGAGGGAAATAAGAGAATAAGGAGAGGATAGCATTAGTGGATAACAAATAGCAAGATAGAGATTAAATCCAGCCATGCCAATATTTACATTAAATGTGAATGGTTTAAAGCATCTCATTTAAAAAGTTTATTAAGTAAAAAAACTAGGCATAAATATATGCTGCCACAAGAGACACACTTTAAATATAAGAGAAAGGATGAAAAAGAGTAAATCATGTTCACACTAATCAAAGACAGTTGGTAAGACTATAATCGTATCGGACAAAATTGACTTCAGGACAAGGCTATTACCAGGGATAAAGAAGCATTCTGTATATGTTTGGGTCGGGTCCATGCCATGCAGCTGTTTTCCCATGCTGGACTGTGTGGGCTCCCCCCCCCCACCTCTCAAGACCAGAGTTCGACTGTGAAGTCCCTGCCTCCAGCATTCCAAGGAGCTTATCTCTTTGGCCTGCGTCTGTACAGCCTCTTCCCTCAGTGTTAGAAAGACGGTCTGTGAAAGATAAGATGATTTACTCCCAACTGTATGCTGACTCAGACCTTGCAACTGCACCAGCAGAAAGCCTCATCCCCCTTATCAGTGCATCTGTCCTTGCGTCAGTATGTCCCACCACCTCGCTGCCAGGCGAGATTTCTCTTGACTTAACTTGTTGGGTTTGGGAACCCGCCTGGGAGCTCAAGATGCTCCTGTCCCCTTCTCTACTCTTCCTTCCCCTCTGGGAGCTTTTACCCTGCCTCAGTAAAGCCTTTCTTACCTTCACATTCCAGGATGAATTCTATTTCCATTCTGTATCTCCTTTCCACCTCTCAATGTGATGGTGTAGATAGGTAGATAGCTCGAAGACATAACAATCTTTTTTTTGGGGGGGGGGGCGGTGCATCACTGCCTTCAGGTGGTGGGAGTAGGAGGCCCAGCCTTTGCTCCATGGAGCTGGAATCGAACCTCCATCCCAGTGGGCCGCAGTCCTGTGCACAACCACTATGCCACCGGGGCTCAGCCCGACATAACAATCTTAAATGCATAAACAAGCAAAAAAGAAAGAGGAAATAAGAAATCCTACCGTCATAGTTGGAGATTTTAATACTCTTTTTCTTCTCAGCCCTGAGAAATAATTGTTTTAAAGAAGATACGGGACGGCTGAGCCCCAGTGGTGTAGTGGTTGTGTGCAGGACTGTGGCCCACTGGGTTGGAGGTTCAAATCCAGCAGCAAGGCTGGACCTCCTACTCCCACCACCAGAGGGCAGTGATGCCTAAAAGAAAAAAAACTAAAAAGAAGAAGAAGATATGGGAAACCCCTTAACATTTGGAATGCAGACAACACACTTCAACGTATTCCATGAATCAAAGAATATATCGCAAGGGAAATGATAAATATGTTTCATTGTACATGCTCATCTAAAACGTCGATATTGGATACAGCCCATGGAGTCGGAACTAGTGTAATTGTCTACTGGTGATAAAGCAGAGATTGAGAATGATGGTGCAACAAATGTGCAGATGTGGTCTGCATCTCACTGACGTATGTCTTGATTGTGATAGGAGTTGTATGAGCCCCCAATAAAGTGATTTATTTAAAAGATAAAGAAATAAACCAGAGATTGAGATGATTTTATTAAAATACAGAAAAATCCTTGCACCCTCATCAGTATTTAAAATGATGTGCAGGGCTGAGCCCCGTTTATGCTATTGTTGTGCGCGGGACTGCGGCCCACTGGGATGGAGGTTCAATTCCAGCAGCGGCTCCACAGGAGTAAAAGCCGGGCCTCCTACTCCCATCACCAGAGGGCAGTGATACCCCCCAAACAAACAAACAAACAAACAAACAAACAAAATGATGCGCAGATGAGCAATGTCTGTGGGACACCTCCCTTTTCTCCCTCTTTTTTTTTTCACCCTTGGTTGTGCCTTAGTTTCAGAGCACAGGCGTGTTTATGTCAACACACGCACAAGCACAGACTTCACACCTGAGCACACACTGGTGTTGTATACTTCTGAGAGAACATCTTGTTCGTTATACAATTAACTTGCTGTCATCCAAGAAGCAAGAAGACTGCCTGCTCAACCAGTAAGCAGCTCTTGGTTCAACTGCTTTCAGTTAACAGACCCCGCATATACCTCGCCCCTAGTGAAAAATGCTGCAGTGAACCAGAGACTTGTGTGAAATGCACTCCATAGAGGAGACTGCCAGGAGGGAGCACAGACAACATGAAAGGCTAACTCCTGTGTGTTCAATGTTAGTTGCTGTCAAGTTGGGTCCAACTCACAGAGGCCCTCCATCCCACAGAACAAAACACGGCCCAGTCCTAGACTGTCCCCACAACTGCTCTGTTGATCCCAGGTAGCAGCCACCATGCCAATCCATCTGGTTGAGGGGTTTCCTCCTTGGACTGACCCTCCGCTTTGCCCAGCATGGACGTCCTTGTCTAAGAACTGCTCTCTCCTGATCCTGCGTCCAAAGTACATGAGACAGTCTTGACCTCTTCTCTTCTAGAAGCCTTTGACTTTACAGGTTTATTTGTTTCACTGACAGCCTGTGGAACTTAAAATGCTTTTTTTGTCAACCCCATAACCCAAAGGAACCAATTCTTACTTGGTCTTCATTGTTCATTGTTCAGCTTCCACACGCATATGAGGTGATTGAAAATACCATCGTGGGCAGGAGCAGTTTCGTCCTCAAAGGAGCCCGTGTTTTTCAGCACTTTAAAGGGGCTTGTGCAGCACGTTTACCCATGCAGTGTACCATGTGATCTTGTGACCGCTGCTTCTGGGAGCATGGGTGGGGTGCAAGCCAGATAGAATCTTTGACAACTCCAGCCTTTTCACTGCGTATTCTGAGGTTACCTTCGAAGGCTACCATCCTTCCATTAGTGAGGGCTGCAAATTCTCCTCAGTTCCAGCAAGCAAGGTTGTGTCACCTGCAGATCGAAGGTTGGGAATTAGCCTCGTTCTCCTGTGGGACCCATTCTACTGAGAAAAGAGAGGAAGGAGTACAGCAAGCTCAGGGAGTGACAGCGCCGGGACCCCATTGGGCACTCTGCTCCAGCATCTGAGTCGCACTACATTCAAATACGTGGTCTCAATGCACCCTTAGGTAAAGCCCTGATTTTACCTGGTTTTTCTAGTTAGGTGCTGAAGGCATTCCATTGTCCCCACAGATAAGCTGAGGCCTGGAGAGGTCAAGCAGCTTCTCATGGTTGTAAGGCAGTTCATCCTGTGCTCGTCTGGGTTGACTAGAGGAACAAATCCAGGGATACTCATATGTGTGTAAGAGAACGCTTTATATATAAGAACAAGTGTATATTGAAAAAAGAGGGTAAAAGAGAACAGGTTCCCAGAATCCTCATGAGAAGGCCAGGACCAGAAGGAGGCATCATCAGGCTATTATGTCTATCCTGATTGACAGGTTAGACTCCATCCTTTCACTCTTAATATCCTCAAGTTGACACCAGATTACGTAACTACCACACCAGCTGTGTGATTAGCTTCTCCTCCAGCGAATAACTTAGCTTCTCTGACTTTATTTCCTTTTTCATAAAGTTTGAGTAATCAGATTAAGAAGCTCAGAGAGTCACTCTGAGTATTTATGGAGGCTCATGCATATAAAACACCTCCTTTCTTGGCTGCAGTGAGTGCAGTGACAGTGTGACAATGGTGGCTCATAGGCCCCCGGCTTTTCTTCCTGAGTCAGTCTAGGAAGTGGCTGCTTGCGTGTAGTCTTCTCTAACTGTAGTCTCGTGGGGGAAAGAGAAACTAAGCTTTTCTCTTCCCTTTCCTTCTCTGTCCTTCAGAGAGTGGTGCTTTCTGCCCGGTGTCTTTCTCAGGCCACGCCAGCGGCAGTTGTGAGACAATTTCCAGTTGGGGCCTGTCCCCACAGTCCAGGTTAGAAGCACTCTGTCTTCATACGCCCAGCATTTAGAGGGCGTGTCTAACAAGGCTTTCTTCTTAAGTTCTTAAATGGGAGGATTCCACCAGAATGCTCTGTAGAACACACACACACACACACACACACACACACACAGGCTTCGAAAAGTTTGTGGGAAAATTCCTTTATTTAAAAAAGCTGTTACTGACACATACTTGGTGTATTATGCAACCCAATGGTTTAAATAAATTAAAAAGACTTGGGCAGTCATCATCGCAATTCTTTTTAGATTTCATCATCTTTTTTTTTTGGGGGGGGGGAGTGGGCATCACTGCTCTCCGGTGGTGGGAGTAGGAGGCCCAGCCCCACTGCTGGAATTGAACCTCCGTCCCAGTGGGCCGCAGTCCCGCGCACAACTGCTACGCCACCGGGGCTCAGCCCCGAGACTGTAAATCTTTAGGGGAGTAGAAAGCCCTGTCTTTTTTCCTGGAAACAGCTGGTGGTTTGGAACTGCTGACCTTACAGTTAGCACCCCAGCACGTAACCCGTAAAATAATGGCATAAAATTTATCTGCATCTTTAAAACAATTCAACGGCTAATTGGTGACCTAGGTGATAGGAAGGGTGTGTGTGTGTGTGTGTGTGTGTGTGTGTTTGAAAAAAGAGGCAGCAGGTATGTTGTTCTTTGCTGAATGATCCCCTTCTTTATCTAGGTCTTGAACTCAGTGTCGACCACGGCACATGAGAAAGCAAGAAAGGAATCCCCTCAAGGCTGAGAAACACTTCTCAGGACGTGACTGTCAACTGAACATGAGACAGTTTACACAAGGTAAGTAATTTTTGCCAATTCTTTCTACTGAGAGCACTGAGCACTGACGGTGGACCAGGCTGTCTTCACAGTGGAGCTCAGGGGACACCTGGCTTGTCCTTGGGGGTCTGGATCTCCAGTACGCTCTCCTTTGAGGTACCTGGATCTCATCCCTGGGCATTTCCAACTAGCCCTATGAGCATAAGGGACAGACACTGGATAACTGACACGGGAAAGTGCTCCTTTGGGGAAGGCCACACCCAAAGAGGGCATCCCCTCCTTGAGCCCCTAGACAGTGAGGACACAAGTTCTTTCTCTCTGGTACATCCAACTCCCATCATACTTCCAATATGTGGAGGCACCCAATGAGACTTTTTACTGAATTGAGTTGTTTTTGGTGTGTTTTTTTTTTTGGTGGAGGGGGTGGGGGTAGAAATCACTATCCTCTGGTGGTGGGAGTAGGAGGGACAGCCTTGATCCTGGAGAGCTACTGCTGGATTTGAACCTCCAACCCAGTGGGCTACAGTCCTGCGCCCAACCACTGCGCCACCGGGGCTCAGTCTTGAGTTGTTTTTCTTTTTTTTTGCTTTTTTGTGGCCATGACTGCCCCCTGGTGGGAGTGGGAGGCCCAGCCTCACTCCTGGAGAGCTGTTGCTGGATTTGAACCGCCAACCCAGTGGGCTGCAGTCCCACACACAACCACTATGCCACCGGGGCTCAGCCCACCTTGAGTTGTTTTTATGTCATTGATTTTGTTGGGCAAAAGGAAGAGAAGCCATATCGCCTAACAGGGTGCTGATGCCAGGGCCCAGAGGGAGGACTGGGGCCCTGACCCTACATCTCTCATTAAAGCCAAACCAAACCAATTCCCCTTGAGTCGATTCGACCTCGGGTCACCCCATAGGTGCCAGCCTAGAACTGGGCTCCATAAGGACTCTCAGTGGCTGGTTTCTCGGAAATTGAGCACTGAGGTGCCTCTGGGTGGACGCGAACCTTCATCCTTTCAGCTAGCTGTTGAACAGATGAATCATTTCCACCACCCAGAGACTCCAAGACCATGCACAACTAGAGTTTGGGAATTCCCTGGAACGCTCCTCTGTGGACCTGGGGAAAGATTGTAGCATCTGCCAATTGAGTTCCTTTCCCAGATCTGCGTCGATTCCTCCTCCTCCTCCTCCTATCTCAATGTGTCTGTGCCCAGGAGACCCATTTCCACCCAGACTGATCCCTGCCCTGGAGCACGTCTTGTGTCCTGGTTGGTCATCCCTAGAGAAGCAGCCATTCTGGCAGAGACCAGAGTCCCCGTACTCTCGTGACTTTCACAAAGGTGCACTTGGTGTTTTAAGATCATTCTCTTTGGCTTGGTTCTAACTTGACCACGTTGAGAAAAGACCTGAGAAAACTTGGCCGCTGGGTCCCTTTGAGACCTGCCACCCACCACGGGAAATGACGGTGGCTGGCCCTGCCCAGAACCCATAATGATTGCGTTGCCTAGGGGAGGGTCCAGCCCAGTGCCAGGTCTCTTGTCCTTCTAGGAGCCAGGCCATCATCCCCGGTCCTTTCTCCCCAAACAAGCCCCCGGAGCCTTTCCTTCTCTGCCCTGATTTTCTCTCATGAGGTTTCCCAAGTGCCTCTGTGCACCCACCTCACACACTGGCTTCCATGTGCTGCAGCTCCAAAGGCAGGAGAGGAAGCTTGGCCGGGTGTTTTATCACCACATTGGAATGCGAGCCCAGAAGAGCATCACCTCTCCTGTAACATCCTGTCCTCTGGGGTTCCAGCCACGGGGGTGGTTTTGCTGAAACAGCACATCAGGCAAAGAAGGGAAAAGGTTTGGGCTGCTCCCTACAGCGCCACCTACGCCCCTGTCTTATCAGGAAGATGAAATCAAATGATGATGCAAGCCTCCACCTTTAATCGTCTATGGGCCGTCAAGCAAGCAGACACCTACCACACACCCATCGCGGTGCCACCAGGAGACTGGGGGAGGCTCACAGAGGCAGAGGGCCACACCGCCAGCTAGCACAGTCCTTTCTGAACGTCCTGCCTTCCAGTCCCCTTGGGGCCGGGAAAGAATGATCGTGGTACTCCACACAGAGTTGACCCTCAGGGACACCGGACTGACTTTCGCCATTGACTCTACCAGGGACACCTCTCCACACTGAGAGCACCTGGAGGTCATTGTGGCTGGAAAGCTCAGTGCAGGTGACCTGGCAGGAGTGTTGGAATAATCAAAAACCAAAAATCAGAACAGAGATGTCAGATGGATACGGGACTGGGCTGGGTGGGTTTATGACCCAATCAGGAAAACTACTTAAAAGGAAGGCGGCCCAAGCACCTGTAGGGAATGATGTTGGAGCCTCTGCTGTCCTCGGACGTTCCTCCAGATGGCAACCTCCTGAACAAGAAAGAGGACGCTGGAACGCCTCCAGGCTCCCATCTGTCTCTGCTCCACTCGGGAGGTAGGCCAGCTGATAAAAGTGAAAACCCCCAAATCACCTGTTGCTCTTGCATCTATTCTAACCCATGAGGTCCCATGTGCTGCTCTGTGGGGTTTTCTTACCTGTGATCTTTACAGAGGTAAGTTGCCAGGCCTTTCTTCTGTGGTACTTTAGGTTAGTCAACTGCAAACTACACGCAGTCCCCAGATGCCTGCCCCCCCTCCCCAATGAAGAGGCTCCACCATCTCAACACTCACTCCTCCTCCTCCTCCACCCCAGGTAAACCAACCAATGCATGCAAATTAGTGTAAACAGAAGTTGGACTGTGGGGTGAGGTCGGACTTGAGGTGGGAGGCGTGGGGCTGGTGGAGGCTCCAGAAGACATACAGACTCGGCCTGTAGGGGAGACTGGCCGAGTCCGCCGCACTCCATGCGGCATCAGTCACGATGGCAGAGACCCGTCTGTATCCCTTGCAGGGGTGGATTCAGAAGCACCTGGACACCGAGCCAGACCTGATCAGACTCACCCTCGGGATTTTGTGTGAAGCCTTGACCATCGAATAATAAGACTTTTTTTTTTCCTGTTTACAGACCGTGCCTTCCACCTTGCCAGTGTTCAAGTGGATTTCGTAGTTCAAAATCCTTTGAGCTACAGGAGCCAGGAGTCTGTGCTGTGGAAGCGGCTGCCACATCTTCCTCCCGTGTAGCAGGTAAGTGGGAACCCTTGACTTTTTTTTTTTTTGGTAGTGGCCAAATGCTTAATCATTACACCACCAGGGGTCATGAAATAAGCATCTAATAGATCTGCTTCTTGACATAATTAATTTGTTAATTAATTATGCATTTTAAAATCACTTGACTTGGGTGAAAGGAGACATCGGACAATGTAAGATATGACATAAGGGCTGAACCTCGGTGGCGTAAGTGGTTGAGTGCGGAACTGCAGCCTGCGGGCTTGGCGGTTCAAATCCAGCAGCGGCTGGGTAGCACCCACGACTACCAGAGGCAGTGATGCCCACAAAAAAAAAAAAAAGATATGACATAATAATAATTTATAAACAATCAAGGGTTTATGAGGGAGGGGGAGTAGGGAGGGAGGGAAAAATGAGGAGCTGATACCAAGGGCTCAAGTAAAAAGCAAATGTTTCGAGGATGATGGCAACAAATGTCCAAATATGCTTTGCATACAATGGATGGATGGATGGGTTGTGATAAGAGTTGCATGAGCCCCCAATAAAATGATTAAAAAATAAAAATAAAAATCGCTTGACTTCAAACACCTCATGACATGACATGGATACAATTGAAAGACTTGGTGCTCTTATGGCTTCTTGGCCTTTTGGCTAAGATCAAGACATGATGCTCACTCAAGTTAGTTAATCTCACAAAGATAAGTATTTTATGACTCCATAATTATAAAGGGGAAGGTTGGTATTCACGCTCAAGGAAGAGATCCTGAAGACTGTGACGAGGCCAGTGTGTGGGAAAGAGGGGAGAGAGGAAGGTGGAGGGTGCAAGAAGAGAAAGGAAGACGAGTTTTCACAGGAGTGGAGGGAGAGGGGGGGTACTACCCCTGCTCTGACATGGTGGGCTGGGCAGCTATGTCTAGTAAGTGTTGCTTTGTCTGTGCTATGCTCCACATATAAAAGGGAAAAATAATTTAAATCAGATGAGTCTGTTCACATGCAGAGGATGTGGCCATGGAAGATTTCACAGCTAAGTCTTTGAGGATGAGTGGAGGCTGGTCAGGCGTGCAGGGAGGATGGTGGTTTACACATTTCACAGGCCTAAAAGTCCTGCAGTCTCCTTACCCATCAGATCTAAATATTGGCCAGGGTGGTTTTAAAATTGAAGTAAAAGTGAAATCGACTTCAATTCTTTTGTGACACATGAGCTATTGTAGGCCAAACAAATACATTTTAAAATAATTTGGTCACGGCTAGGAGACTTTTTTAAAAGGTTACCGTATGAAAAGAGCCATGGCAACAATCTTGCAGCAACTGAATTCAAGATCTAGCTACCCAGTCAATATTTATCATGCACATATTATATGCCAGGCACGGTAATAAGTGCTTGGGACACAGAAATAAGGTAGATATGATTCTTGCCTTCAGGACAGGCATAGACTCCCTACACAAACAAAATGTTGTATGCATTGGACAGAACCAGAAATAGTATCCAGAGAAGCATGGAAGAGCCTCAGAGCGGTCAGATCATTCCTGTAGGCCTGATGCCCTTACTGGAAAAGCAGACTGTATATTGCAGTGGGGAACTCGTGAGGTTAATGCCCCAAATGAACGCATGTCAGAATGTCACATGCTCCATGTAGCTGGGGCATGTAGGAAACACGGGGTTAGTGGGTTCCAAGGTGGCCTAGTCTATTCACATCCAGAAGATGTGGCCATGGAAGATTTCACAGCTAAGTCTTTGAGGATGAGTGGAGGCTGGCCAGGTGCGCAGGGAGGATGGTGGTGAAGGAAAGAATGATTTTCAGTCCCTTCTAGACTTGGCATATGAAGGAGCGCCAAGAAGCCATGGTGGTGTGAGGACGCTGCTCATTGAGGAAGCTACCATGATCTTAGCTTCTCAACGCACACCACTCAAAAGGCTCCACTCCTCCACTTTTTGGCTATCAAGCATGCTGTTCTTTTCTGGGCACTGGCCTTTCCTGATGTCCAAAGTCTGTCAGAGACAGCCTCAACATTCTCACCTCTAAGGAGCATCCTGGCTGCCGTTCATCGACAAGGGTCTATAACAATGTTCCGTGACAAGGGTCTCCCACATGACAGCAATGGCCATGCTGCTGCAGGGTTGGGCAGTGGTCCATTCTGCTGTTTGAAGAATGAATCGGAGCCGACTCTCTAGCACCTGACAATCACACACTCCTTTCCAACAATCTTCCTGGACACACAGGGTCCCCCAAGTCTGTCCTGAGGCCCCAAATACACACAGCCACATCCTCAAGTACCCAGAAGATTCACACTGCTGAATGATTGTGGGTCACCCCTTGTGAGTGTCCAGTGCATGTGAGGGAGGGCCAAAGACACCCTCAAAGAAAAGCTATTTCTCTCCTACTCCCACCACCAGAAAGCAGTGATGCCAAAAAAAAAAAAAGAAAAAAAAGAAAAGCTATTTCTGAGTCATTGCACTCCGTAACTCACTGAGAGAGGGGCTATCATTTGCCCCACTTTATAATCAAAGGAACAGGGAGCCTAAGAATCTTGTCTGGGGCTGAGCGCTGGTGGCGTAGTGGTTGTGTGCGGGACTGGGTTGTCGGTTCAAATCCAGCAGCAGCTCTCCAGGAACAAGGCGGGGCCTCCTACTCCCACCAGAGGGCAGTGATGCCCTCCCCCCAAAAAATGAATCTTGTCTGAGGCCACAGCTAGAGAACGGTGGAGGTAGGCTTCCCACTCAAGCCATCTGCTGCAGACGTGGCACTGTCAGTTAGGATTGGAGAACCAAAGTCGCTCAAGTTCGCCTCGTCAGAAATAGCCGAGAGTCCCTCTTGTTGCTAGTTGTTTGCCCGACGGTGACTCCCGGCAACTCCACCAAGACCGTCTAGATGGTCTTTCCAGAAAAGCACAATGTGACAAACGGAATTCTGGGAGTTTGTGGGAGCCCCGTTGCCTGTCCATAGATCCACGGCAGCTTGTGAACTTGAGGCTAATAGTCCTAGAGCTCTAATTTGACCTTGGGTTGGGGAGGTGATTGGGAAGGAGGGGCTTGATGGAAGGACCCGGGGAGGCGGCAAATTGATTGCTGGTGGGAGCCAGGTGCCCCAGCTCAGTTCAGCTGAGCACGGCAAGGACTCGGCCTTGCTGGGAAAGGATCCTTCACCGCCGAGCTCCATGCTCAGGAGAGGAAAACTCTCGCCTCGCACTCCGAGTCTGCCGTCGCTGTTTCTTGACCTATTTTTTTAAAGAAAAGAAGGCCTTATTTGGAATAATTCACCCATATCTTCCTTCCCCCCCCCCCAACCAATATCTTATAAATCAAAAGATACGCACAAAACAGACAGAAAGAAGCCAGAGGAGCTTAGAGACAAAACTCCAGAGAAAAGAACAAAAATGAAATCAGCTAGCCAATCGCTGCTGATAGAAGACACAGCCCCTCCCTTTTGGAAAACCTCCAACCCTGGGGAAAGCGAAGCCGTCCAAACAACAGCGGTGTCATCTCACCATCTTCCGTTCCAGATCCCAAACATAACTGATCTCACCTGATCACCACTCTGAGTCTTTCACTGCTCCGGGGATTTCCCGACTTCTCTCTAAGGAGTACAGGTACCACCTGTCGTCCTGTGCTGCTGGAGATGGATTTAGATTACGTCATCACCCCTGCCCCTCCTCCCAAGTTCTTAGTACCACCTTCCTGTGCTTCCCTCTGTGAGTACTAGAACCTCTCCGACTCTTGCTGACCATGGCAGTCTCTCTGAAGTCTCTGTTTTGCAGGTGAGAGCGTGGCAGCATGAAGACATTACTTGGGTCCCCCATGACCACAGAGCTGGTGAGTGGGAGAACACGACACAGCCACTGGCCATCACTGCTGGGGTCCTGGCAACGCTTTTGCCTGGCACCCAGCACTGACAGGAGTCACCCGCTATTTTCCTGTCCATCTTGGTCTCCCCTGTGGAGTGGTGGCCTGGTCTGGTCTGTGGGCACTCCGCACCTGCTCTCTCTCACCCAGCTCTTGGGATCTCTGTGTCTGTGGCCCCGCCGAGCTCTGGTGCTCCCCTGTTGTGGCCTCTGGTTATTGGGCTCCTTTCTGTAAGCCCTGCACCTGCGTTCTGAGCCTGGGACCCTCGCCTCGGCTGCCTCTCTCGTTCCACCATGGGGGTCCAGGCTCTGCACGGCCACCTTGTAGCCTGGGTCCCTGGGTTGGATAGGGTTCCTTTCTAAAAGCCCACTGCGCTGGGAATCTTCTAGACAGATTCAAGCCTTTGTGGGGAACATGACACTCTCTGGCCCCACAGCTTTTCTTTCTTCTTCCTCTCTCTGGTCACTTTTCTATCCTGGAAGTGCTTCCTCTTTCCCCCCTCCACAGGTGGGAACTGAAATGATCTCTCTTTGTGACTTGTAGTAAAAGCCCCAAAGTATAGAACTCAAAGGAATAGTGATGGGCGTGCAGGGAGACTTGGGTATCCAAAATGTGTTCCTAAAACAAAGTGTGTGCTCAAGACCATTGCTCTCATTCCTTTAACCCCGCGCCCGGCCCCCCCACCCCCAACAACAAACAGTGTATGTACACACATAGACACCGACACGAGGAAGCTTTGAAAAGTTTTTGGGAAACTTCTATTATCTTTTTTTTTTCTTACTTCAAGACAGACCTGCTTGTCCTGTAGGCAGTCCATGATCTAGTTACTATTATTCTCTAACGCCATAACTGAAATGCACCAATTCTTTGATACTGTCATAGGGTATTTGGCCATCATTGGAGTCATTCTTAGTTTCCACAACTACAGAAGAAGTTCCTGTTCCTATAGACATTGTCCTGGGTTGCTACTAAAATTTCACCCATTATTGGGGCTGAGCCCCGGTGGCATAGTGGTTGAGTGCGGGACTGCGGCCCACAGGCTTGGGGGTTCAAATCCAGCAGCAGCTTTCCAGGAGCAAGGCTGGGTAGCTCCCATGACCACCAGAGGGCAGGGATGCCCCCCCCCCAAAAAAAAAAAGAACAAAAAAAATTTCACCCAGTATCTTTTCATTCCATTTTTCCCACAAACTTTAGGGGGAAAAAACTCTCATATGTATACTTGAGATAGATAAAAGGGAAAGAAAAATAACTAAAGAAATGGTCATGGAAAGGCTTATTACATAAGAATCTCAAAATGAGAAGCTGTTGCTTCTGAGAGCTCCTTGTGTGAGGTTACCTGCTTCTGAAGGGGTGTTTGCCTCTCTCCAGCAGGGCTCCCAAGAATTCTAGACTCCTGATTTGCACCACCTCAAAAGGGGAGTTTGGGGATCTTTGGGGGGACTCAAATTGAGGTGACCCTCTGGACTCAAGTGAGCCTCTGAAGTGTTCTCTGCATTTCAGGAGCAGAACGAAACCTGAAGGGATAGAACCCGGTGAAATTCGCAGAGGACAGCCTTGCTATTCTCAAAGAATAAGCAGGGGCACTGTCATGACGAGGGTATTTTAAAAAATAAATCATTTTATTGGGGGCTCTTAAGTTATTATACCAATCCACACATCAATTGTATCAGGCACATTTATATGTCTGTTGCCACCATCATGTCCAAAACATTTTCTTTCTACCTGAGCCTTTGGTAGCCACTCCTCTTTTCCAACCTCCCACCCTCATGAACCCTTGATAATTATTTTTGAACCCTTGATAATTTTTTTTTTGTGGGCATCACTGCCTCTGGTGGTCGTGGGCGCATCCAGCCGCCGCTGGATTTGAACCGCCAAGCCCGCGGGCTGCAGTTCCACATTCAACCACTTATGCCACCGGGGCTCAGCCCGAACCCTTGATAATTTATGAATTATTTTTTCAATGATTTTAGTGGGGGCTCCTACAGCTCTTATAACATTCCATACATCATTTGTATCAAGCATATTTGTACACATGTTCCCATCTTCATTTCCAAATATTTTCTACTTGAGTCCTTGGTATAAGTTCCTCTTTCCCCCTTCTTCTTTTTTTTATAAATCATTTTATTGGGGCATACATTGTTTTTATTTTTAGATTTTACACCATCCTCTGTCTCCCTCCGCTCATGCTGCTGTTGTGTGTACTCCTGGGGGGGGGGGTTCGTCTATTATTGTGATCAGTTCCCCCCTTCTCCCACCACCTCCCCCTCCCTCATAGTATCGCTGCTCTCATCTTGATCCTGTGGGGTGTATCTGTCCTGGATCCTGTGTTCCAGACCTCTTCTCTCTACCAGTGCACATTATCAGAGGAGCCAGCCTCCAACATTAACATCCGGGTTTCGGTTGGCGCAATTGCAGGGCGATAATGATTTAATTATTAGAGTCATGGAGAGCATGAGAAAGAGAGATACAAAGTCAGACACATATCATGGTAGCATGCTCACACCTCAGCTCTGCCTGCTGGTCTGCATGGAGTGAGAGAGAGTGAGGGGGGAGAAGAGGACATGGGAAAGGGAACGGGGAGGGACAGGAGCTGGGGAAGGCGAGGTGGCTGAGGGAGCTCCTTTATTCTGACCAATTCTTATATATCTTTAGGGACATGCAAGTCCCCTAGTTATGGGTAAGGACGTACATCACAGGAGAGGGTTGTGCTATAGTAATAGCATGCTGGGAGAGATAATCAAGGAGCATACACATAATAGGAGAGGAATGTAATTGGGGTCTTCATGTGACAAGATGGGTTGACCTAAGATTCCTGATGGCAGCAGCCTATCCCTAATTACTTTTGGGCTAGAGACTTGTTGAACTACAAGCTTTCAGGGTTGGTGGCCCTTGGGCTGAAGACTTGTCAGGCCTATCTTTTCTGTGAGCGACAAAGGCCTCTGGGTAGCTGACACCTTTAGAGTGAGTATGTTAGTCTGGGTAGACAAGAGAAACAAATTCATAAACACGCATATGGATATAAGGGAAAGGTTTATATAAAAGAGGAATGGAACAATGAGAAAGCATCTTAGTCCAGTCCAAGATCATAAGTCCAATAGTAGCCCATATGTCTAATTCCAGTCCATAAAGTCTCTTTCTGACTCATGAAGTCACAAGGCAGTAGGTACAGAGTCTTGTGCATCCAGCAGTAGCAGAAGCATTCCGGAGCTGGCAGGGGTCTCTCTGTGGCTTCTCTGGCCCCACAGGTCTGGTTTCATCAGGGCAAGCCCATGTGACTTCTCCTCTGCCTCCTCCAGGTGCCAGGACTCAGGATCCATCAGCATGCCACCATCTTATCAGTAGACCGACTCCAAGAGACTGAGAGAAGTCTCTTTTCTCCAATTGGGAAATACCGCGAGATTTCCCAGAATTCTGAGAAGAAAGCCACGCCCACACAGAGGCATCATTGGCTCTCTCCTGATTGACAGGCCAGACTCCACCCCTAGACTCCCAATCCTGGAATTGACACATGAGAACATGACCTCCATAGGGAGTAACTCTAAGCTTCTGAGATGGTCAATGGTTGCTGATATTTGCTTAATATTTGGGAGTAGATATAATTGTGGAAAAGTCTCATCTTTCCCTGGCAGTACTTGCTTTGGTCTAGCCGCATTTGTAAGGTAGAACTGGGGTCATGATAGTGACGGGAGGCGGGTTCCAACAGAGGAACGATGTGTGTTTCATCAGTGCATCCTGGCTGGCTCATCAATTCCTCATGATCCTTCTGTGAGGGGATGTCCAGTTGTCTATAGGTGAGCTTTCCAGCCTCTCGTTTGCATCGAATTGGTTGGTTGTTGGGGGTCTCTTGATCCCTGATCCCATGGACACCTGGTGATCACACGGATTGGTGAGCTTCTTCCTTATGGGCTTCGTTGCTTCCCTGCTAGGGGGCCGCTTGTTTAACTTCAGTCCTTTAAGTTGCCAGTTGCTATATCTTGCAGTAGCCAACAGGGGGAAATTTTCTGCATAATCTTTTTCTCACCAGTGCAATTTCACTTTTCTTCAAACGACTTAATAATAAACCCTCTAATTGTGCTGTGTCCTTTGATAAAAGCCTATCACTATTCTTTAGAATCCAGAAAACGACAGCTCCCATAACCCTCAGCGCTGACCCTTCTGTCTTGAACTGGCTCAGCAGACCCCCTCAGAAGCCACTGTTTTGATTGGACCTTCAAAAAAACACAATTATTTTTAAGCACTGGAAGGAGGATAAGTCAAACGTATTACTAACAGAAAGTGTCTGCAGCCATCCACTAATCACAGAGATATGTTTGGAATCACAGATATTGTGTTTGGAGTAAACCCAGACCTACATTAACTGGAATTCTACCAGTACGGCTTTTTTACTTGCCCCAGGATGTATGTGTATGGTCTGTGTGCACGTGTTAAATACATATGAAGTGCCCCCAATAAAATGATTTATAAAAAAAAAAAAGGAGGGGGGAAAGAGGAGCTAATACCAAGGGCTCAAGTAGAAAATATTTAGAATTGAATATGGCCACATATTCTTGATTCAAATATGCTTGATGCAAATGATGAATGTTTTAAGAGCTGTAAGAGCTCCCAATAAAATTATTGAAAAAATGTTACAGGGCTGAGCCCCGGTGGCATAGTGGTTGTGCGTGGGACTGCGGCCCACTGGGACGGAGGTTCAATTCCAGCAGTGGGGCCGGGCCTCCTACTCCCACCACCGGAGAGCAGTGATGCAAAAAAAAAAAAAAAAAAAATGATTAAAAAAAAAGTTACAAAGTTAAAAAAGAAAAGAGAGAAAAGAAAAAAAATATGGAGTCCTTAGTGATGCAAATGGCTAAGCATTGGGCTTTTAACCAGAAGGTTGGCTGTTCAAACTCATCCAAAGGCTCCTTGGAGGATAAGCTTGTGAAAGGTCAGAGTCTTGAACTTCCTTCCCAGCCCAGCTCTGTTAAGTTTCTCGAGTGAGAAATACCTCAGTCCTTGGCTTAGTGCAAGAAAGAATTCACTCTAAATCCTGGATTGTGATCTAAGGGGGTTTTATAAAGGATAGATGAAGTTTCAGGTTTACACTGGCACCCTCAAGGCACCTCACACCCACACATGGAGTCCTAAGGGCAGATATGACCACCACTGCCCACCCAGAGGCTAAATTAAGCTCGCCTGGCCTAGATGGGGCCAATCAGGTGCACCACCCCAGCCTGTCTTGGAGTCTGAGTCTTTTGAGCATGCCCAGTGGACACCCAAGTCTGTGTTCTAAGTAAGGGTTTGGCTCTGCAAACATGAAGATGTAAGTCAAAATTAACAGCAACTAACAAAATCCACACAATAAGATCTGGGGGTGTGTTTCAAAATGATCTACATGTGCTACTGTACTCATGTGAGAGGCTTTTAAGTTTGTGGGGAAATCCCCTTATCTTTCAATCCCATCTTTCCATAAAAGTTTTGAAGCCTTCCTCACATATTACACACTTTGTGAAACGCCTCCCTCAAAGGAAACATTTTAAAGAATAAGATCAAGGTGAAAGCACCGTTTTCCTCATCCCAGTGGGCTATCGCGGGCACCCCCCTCCTTGGAGACCACCCCTCGCCACCATCACTTGGCGGGGAACTGAAGAACAACAGCAAGGACAATGGTGCTTGTTGCTGCACAATGACCGGCTTGTCGCCTTTGGCCTCTCCCATCCCTGAGGCACTGCGGCCTGTTGCTCAAGTGGGTGGAGAACCACAGAGCCCCGCGACCTCACCTCCGCGGACAGGAAAGTCAGCCAGTTTAATATATTCAAATGTAACATCCCGGTCCGCGTGGAAACCCAACACAATGGCTGGCCGCCTGCGAGCTGAACAAGCTGGTCTTTGTGGGGAAAACAGCACGCCCTTTGTCAGCGCTGGGAAGCCTGGCTGGTGAGTGCTGTGAGCGCTCACCCTACCTGGAGCAAGCGCATGGACTCAGTATCTCAGCAGGGTGGGGGCCAGGGCAGGAGTGAGAGGACATAGACTCGGATGACCAAGTGCCCCAGCCCTCGGGAAGGTCTGCTGCCAAGAATTACTCCTTTGCCATCAGACGGCTTTTTAGATCTCCCCCTCCGTTTCCCTGGGCTTAGAGCCTTGCTGGGCGGACTCTGAAGAATGTGAGCACTTCTTCCAGAAACGCAGCTGAGCCCCACAAAGAAGCTGGCGTCAAAGAAGCCGAGTGGTCAGCGGGCAGGTAGATGACATTGACGGAGGATTGGAACGAATCCCCCTGGGGGTTGGGGAGTTGGGGGGTCTAGAGGAAGCATTTGTGCAGACTACCAACCTGAGCTGTTCAGTGGTAGGTGATGCAAGGAGCCCAGTCCCGATGGCGCTGTCGGGTTATCATTGAGCTGCTAAACAGAAGGTCAGGGGTTCAAATCCACCAGCCACTCCTGGAGAAAGATGAGGTGGTCGGCTTCCATGATTTATAGGCCGAGACCTAATGGAATCACCAGCAACTTGACAGCCATGAGTTTGGTTGGCTTCGGGGAACAGGAGGGAGTGCACATTTTCACGAGAGGCTCTCCTGCTTATGGCTGTGAGACGCCATTAAGTCGGTCCCAACGAAACAACGCCCGGTCCTGTGCTGTCCTAACGAAGCTGCTCTGACTCTTCAGCCCGCTGTTGCGGTCAGCCCTTCCCGTTGAGGGCCTTGCTTTTCCCCGAGCCTCGCCATTGTCCCCAAGCACGAGGCCCATCTCTAGGGACTAGTCTCGGCAACATGTCCAAAGCATGTAAGATGACATCTCACCATCCTGGCCTCTAGCTTACTTTTTCCTGACATTATTCTCGGTAAAATATCCTTGAAGCAGACATGTAGGAGAGAATAATGCAGGGAGGGGGGAAAACACACAAGGAAGTCATAGGCTCTGCTCCCCACACGTTTGGCTTCTGGTCTCCTAAGCTTCTCAACCAATTGCTGACCCCGGTGGGCTCTGCGGACTGTGGGAAGCACTGCCACCTGCTGGTCTTTTGAAGAATGCTTTGCACACTCCACCAGCCGAACTCAATCCCAAACCTGGGTTTCCTGGGGTTTTCACAACAGAAGTCAACAAAATCTAAAATCTGTGGCTGCCCCCCCCCCCGGTGGACCCAGGGGGAGAGGGCTCAAGTAGGGAGAACACAGGGGTAATCAGTTATACCCTGTCTTTAGTTTTTAGAAGAATTGTATTAAATTGTATTAAATTAAATTGTTACTTATAGCGCCTCTAGAGAAATGAAAAGCCGCCAAAACCAGCATTGAAGTAA
>PVJH01033422.1:0-21586 GCA_004026705.1 Nesogale talazaci
CGCGCTCATTGGCTGTGCCGTCACAACAGATCCACCAATCTTCTGTGGCCATGTTGGCATAACAAACCTACCCATCACAAGCGTCGACGTCAATCCACCTGCTACAGTGAGGGAGAGGATATCATTTTTCAACACAGCAAAACCATCCCATTGAGTGCACCCACTATCTCCTTAGACCACAGGGTCAGCTTCTCCTGGGGGGTTGGGTGATGTACAGATTAATGCCTCAGATTGCTAACCCCAAAGTCACTGTGGAGACCCACCAGTGCACCATGGAAGAAAGATCAGACTGTCTCTCTGCATGAAGATTGACAGCACTGAGAGAGCAGTGGGTTTGTATTTGATTTTCCATATTTGCTCTCTGTGACTAATATGAGGCCAAGTACTTGCTGCCCTCTTCAGACCAGGTCCTTTCTAGCACTCATCCAGGGCCCTTTTGGAACTTACACAGTCAGGATGCTGCCCTGCACCTTCAGATGAATACGAGACCTTCCTCGGTAGTTCGGTAAACCTGGGTTGAGGATGTGACGAGCGTCTTTTGCCTCCAGAGGATTACGGAATGGAATGACGATTGTGCTGCAAGGATGTGGTTAAGGGACCACGGGATACTGCTCTGTGCCCTGTCTCCTCGTCCCTCTCAGAACAAGCCTCAGCAGGACACTCTCTCCTTCTGGCCTCCATCAACCAATGTCCAGCTCCGGCCGCCCCCAGACTGCCTCCCTCCCACATACATGGGTCTGCTCTACCCCCAACCCTGTAAGCCAGCCCCCCACTCCGTCCAAAGCTGTTATATCTCCCCAGATCAAGGCAGTTCCCTGCAATCATTGGAGCACGAACCCCCTGAGATGGTCCCACTGGACACATGGATGTACGACTCCAGAACCCGACAATGGGGGGTGGGGGAGGGGAGTTTCTCTTGCAAAGGATACAAGTTGAGAATTCGGTTCAGTGGACGTTGAAAAGCAGACATCACATGTCTCAAGGGCCTGGGTGCCGCCTGGACTGCCACTGCTGGAGGTGCAGGCGGGTCTACAGTGCCCACCGCCTCATCAACACTCGGTCGCCCAGGTGCCTCCTCTCCTAGGGCAACAGAAAGATATGTCTCATGGTGGCTCCCCAGGGTCCCATCCTGACCCGACTGACCCATCAAGACCGCCATGGCCTTTGAGGCCCTCATGTTCACCTTGGTCATCTAGCTGACCATCGTGTCCCGTACCTTGCTGGCCATCCCCTACGCCTGCTGATTCATGGGGCCCACCCGCGCTGCCACCTGAGACCGACATGGTGTCTTTTTAATCTGTGAATCTCTCCTCAGGAAGCCCTTGATCCCTTCAGGGACCGCGTAAGCTCCTCCCCTCAATAACAGTTGGTCTCCACTGCGCCTGCGCAGACAGCCAGGAGTCACATGATTGTTTCTCCGCTCATACAGACAGGTTCCAACTGCCGAAATGCTCCAGCCTACATCTGGGACCCTGAGTGTCCCTGTGAACCCAGTGCCGAGCGCCCCCTGCGGACGCATCGGGGCATGCCCTCAGATCCTCCACCGAAGACCCAGCCGCTTAGTGGCGCAGAGCCTGCACTGTCTCCTGGGCGCCTGAGCCACCTGGTGGAGCTAGACCCTGTGTAAACATGTGTCGTGATCCTCAATCAGAATTTCCACAGGTTTGTAGGTTGTTCACCAAAAGAGCGCTCTCACTGTCGTTCTATCAGTAGAATGGAAATGATCATGTCCTTAATGTTTGCTAGCATGGTTGGTGATAATAAGGTCTTAATATTTTCTTGTTCTTGTCTTTGATTTTTACGGCAAACAAACATGGCCAGTCCTTTATTGAGTATTATTAGATTTTATTTCTCCCACTATTATTGTCTATGCATGTCTCAATCTCTTTAACTCCTTGGCTGATTGCCTGCCTTTAGTAATCTTTAAGAGTCCCTGTCTGCTAAGAGGTGGGCATTTTTTCCTGTGGAAAGCAGAGGGGGGGGGGGGTTCACTTCCTGCTGTGTCTCTATTTGACTTTATTTATAAGCAGTTTTTTCACAAGCCTTTTAATTCTTACCCAGGTAATGCGGCTAACAGTTCATTGTACAGTCTTAGTACCTCTCTGCCTTTCCCCATAAATTTGAGGATAACTTCTCTCATCCAAGGTGCTGAAACTACGGTGAAGCCTGAGAGAGGAGAAACAACAGGAGTCTCGTGGGAAAAAATTGAGAGTTTTGCACATTTCCAGGATGCAATCCTACCTCTTTCCCATTGCTCGTTTTTAGTGGAACCTTCCATTTCTCTTCTCTGGCCACTTCTGCCTCACATAGATTTCAAGAACTTTTCAAACTCTGGACATTTCATCATACATATTGTCTCTCTATCTTCTTATTGTCAGGGCCTCCAGACTGAAAGGCATACCCCAGGAGAAAGTGGATGAAGGAGAGGACTTGTAGCTGGCGTGTTCCCATCAGACATTTGATATTTATGCACAACATTTGAATGGCAGGAGTGCGTTTATCACTCTGTTGGCTCAATTCATGACACTCCTAGGGAAAACAAATAAAACCTTTGGGTTCATATATCTAGATAGAGTTCTCTAAGACAAATTGAAAATGGTGTCTTCAAGGTGAATTTGAGACATATATGAGCCATTGGCACGTGAATAGATCACGACCTTTCACTTCATTCACTTCATTCTAGCCCAGGTCCGAGAACAATCTGTCTCTGTGTCTAAACTCACCTCATGAAGAAATCACTGAAGTAATTGTTGCTGTAGCACTCTTCAGTGAATGTACTAGATGGTGACCAGCTATCAGGAAGAGCAATCTGTGGGGTTGTAAAGGCTTCTCTTCAAACTAGCATTTGCCTTTTCAGTGGGATGTCAGTGAGCTCCAAATAAAAGAAACACAACAGACCGTGTGATCCAAACAGTGGAAATCAAATATGTGAAGTCCCAAATTCAATTGTGATGTGATGAAACTATTGAGTTCTAGGAGATGTGAAGAAATGCAGATGAATCTGTCAAATGAGAAGAAGAAAAGAGTGACCAGTCAGAAAATTGGCCAGTCAGAGACATATGGAGTGGAGAGTGGCAATGACTTGGTGAGGTCAGGAACATAAAGATGAGAGGGCTAGTTCCCCTCAGAAGTGTCTCAGAAGATAGCCCTGAGAATTTAGTTTGGGAAAACCAGCTCTTAAATATCCTTCCGAAAAAAAATTAAAAAAATAAAAATCCTTCAGAGTGCCCTTCTCATCTAACAGACTGGATTGGTATAAGCAATTCTCTCACAAGGTAGATAATAAAGGTGGTAAGAATGTCAGTCAACCCCGAGTGGCATCAGAAATTCAAATCACAATAGTCAAGTGATAATCACCCCTGCCCTGCCCACCCCACCTGGGAGATGAACAACAGAGATGTAGGTGAAGGGAAACAGCTGTTAGAATAAATTACGGCAATTACAATAATTCATAAGTTATCAAGTTTATAAGTGAAGGAGGATGAAGAATGAAACAAAAACACACAAACAAACAGAAAACACCAGCTGGAACTGAGAGCTCACACTTTAACTTGCTTGGCTGCTAACCTAAAGGTAAAATGTTGAAGCCAGTAGGAGGCTCCTTGAAGAAAAGGCTCAGAATGTACTTTTATATAAAATAACCTGTGAAAACAGCACAGAGAAGATTTCATTTCTGACACAAGGGTAGGACAAACAGCTAACTCTTGCCTGTAAACACGAAGATCAATACGTTGAGTCAGTTCAGAGGTGTCTCAGAAGGAATGCCTGGTCTTCAGGTTATAGAAGGTTGTTCCTTGGTAGCACAGGCCTCCTCTGACACAAGGTAGAGTTTCAAACAGGGTGCTCACTCGGCAGGGAACATACAAGTAAGAAAATTACATCCAACAAAAACAAATCAGAAGAAAGGCCTGGCAGTCTATTTTCAAAAAAAGGAAAAAAGAAAAACAGGCTTACAGTCCTTAGGGAGCAAAGTTCTCCTCAGGCAAACAGGGTGGTGCAAATTATCCGCTGACCAGGCTTCTAATGCAAACGTTAAAAATCTCAATCCACAGGGCAGTGCCTCAGAAGGAAGACCCATGACGTGAGTTCAAGAAGTCAGCCCTGGAAAGGCTGACTGGGAAGAGATCTCTGCTGAGACACAGGAAAGGTGCAAACAGCCATTTCTCTAGTCTGCTAACACAGAGGTGAGAGTCTTGAGTCCATCATTCATGGATGCACCAGAAGAACAGTCTGGCAATGCACTTCCAGGAGCCTGGAAAGCCAAGTGGAGCACAGTTCTCTGTGGATCACCAGTGTTTTGCAGGCACTGATTCTCTGGTCTGTGAAACGTGGGTCTGAAGTTTGAATCTACTCAGAGATGCCACATAAGAAAGGCCTACAGGCCCACTTCCAAAATATCTGTCCTTGAATATCCATCAGATTTCTCTTCGGATACACAGAGGAGGACAATCAGATCATATGCTAGGCTATTCACTAGATGTTTGTGCATTTGAGTCCAATTAGAGGCACCGAGAAGAAAGTTCTGGCAATTAAATTCCAAAAAGTCTCAGGGCTTGGAAACTCTCCTGAAAGAGTTCCCTTTACACACTGATGTTTGGTAAAGATACCTATTTCCATAGGCGGCAA
Organism: Nesogale talazaci; assembly: GCA_004026705.1. Taxonomy (NCBI): domain Eukaryota; kingdom Metazoa; phylum Chordata; class Mammalia; order Afrosoricida; family Tenrecidae; genus Nesogale; species Nesogale talazaci. The sequence goes on from PVJH01033422.1 coordinate 4,627, forward strand.
AGAAAAAAGCTGTAAGTTTGGGTTCATCCTGAAGTCTCTCAGAGGAAGCTCTCAGATATCTGCTTCCAAAAACATTACCTTTCAATTCCAAAGAGAGCACTTCTGCTGTAATACACATGAGAGATGTGAACAGTAAACTTGCACTCTATGAACATAAAAGTTGGAAGATTTGATGTCTGCTGAGTGTCTCAGAAGATAGGATTGGGAATCTCTTTCTACAAAATTGGCCCTTGAAAACCCCATGGAGAAGAGTTCTGTCCAGACACACATGGGTGTCACGGTTGATTCCCTCTCTTTCTAAATTAACATGAGAAGTTTGAGTCCATTAAGAGTAAAGTGACCAGACGTCTCACTTTTTAACAATTTAACAATGCCCAGCGGTGTTTTAAAATGAAATGAATATATTCCAATACTACTTTTGCATTCTATCAACATTTTTGTTGCTCCAGATAAACCAAAGTTTTAATCAAGTACCTACCCTCCCCCTGGTCAATGGTGTTCCACTTAAAATAGGGTCACTTTAATTAAGAGAGGTTTTAAATAATTTCTTACAATGAAGAATCTTTGTGGTATCATTGACACAATGGGCCTGTAAGCCATAGATTGTGAAAAATTCTCTAGTAGATATTTCAATGTTCAGGAAAGAAACTCTCTGCTGACAATACATGCCCAAAGCTGATATTCTCCTTAAAGTCTTTCCTGAAAACAGGCAATTAGCCTACTTCATATACAGTGCCTACTGTGTCTCTTTTATGCACACACCAATAATCTCTTTTTTCAGAACTTTTGTAACTGAGAACTCTAACGTGTGAAATAAAAATTCACGAAAACAGCCAAGAAGTGCAGGTAAATTTTACTCTTAACCTCGTGAAAACTTTACACTTCATGCATAGGTGCATACACTACTACATTCATGCATATACACAAGAAAAAATCAATTCCAAAATGTTTACAGGGGTAAATGCAAACAGAACTACAGAAAAAATTAGGGAAAAGTGAACTTTTGTCTTCCTAATTAGCCTTAAATCCACTGAATCGATTGGGATCATGAATCACAGGACCTCCTTTCAAATATCAGCATGAAATGGTGCAGCTCAGTTTTATTTTCTGCAGTGACAAACACTGAAGCACCCTCTGCCCACTAAACAAGAACACCAAAGCAGTGGGTCCAGAGCACTCAAGTTCTATTTCAGACAACACACTCATGGTGGCAAACGCATTAAACCAACAGTGCTCTGGGAAGGAAACCCTGGGTACCAGGGGAGGATATCTTAGGCATTGCCCCCCCTTTGCCCTCCAAGGTTTCGCTGATCTGGAGGTACAAAGCTGTCAAGATGGCGTTTCACCAGGCTAAGCTGTTCCAGGAAACAGTTGGTGGAAACTCGTAACACAACAGCGTCTTCTTCAAGCCACCTGCTACAGTGAGGGAGAGGATATCATTACCCAGGCCAGCAAAACCATCGTACTGAGAGCACCCACTATCTCCTCAGACCATAGAGTCAGCCTCTCCAGGGGGGTGGGGTGGGGTAGAGATTAACACCTCAGATCGCTCACCCCAAAGTCACTGTGGAGACCTACCAGTGCCCCATGGAGAAAGGTCAGACTGGCTCTCTCCATCAAGATTGACAGCACTGGGAGAGCAGCGGGTTTGCAGTTGATTTCCTGTATGCGCCCCCTGTGATTGATCTTAGGCTTAGTGCTGTGGCCATCACCAGCCCGTGGGGGCCGTTCTAGAAATTGCCCAGGGTCCTTGTAGAACTTAGAACTTACGCAGTAAGGACGCTATTCTGAAGCATCACGTTCATTTGAATCCTTTCTCGGTATCTTGGTAAACCTGGGGTCAGGATGCGATAAGCCTTTTCCGCCTCCAGAGGAGACCGGAATGGGACGACGATTGTGCTGCAAGGCTGTGGTTAAGGGCCCATCTGACACTGCTCTGTGCTCTGCCGCCTCGTCCCTCTCAGGACAAGCTACGGCAAGACACCCGCTCCTTCTGGCCCCCAGCAATGCATGCCCAGCCCCTCACTCCCTCTGCACCTGTAATATCTGCCCAGGTCACGGCAGGTCCCTGCACCCATTGGACCACGAACCCCCTGAGAGACGGTCCCACTGGACACAGAGATGTCTGACTCCAGAACCCGTCAATGGGAGAGGGGGTGGCAAGTTTCTCTTTCAAAGGATACAAGTTGAGAATTCGGCACAGTGGAAGTCGAGGTGCGGGCCTCACATACCTCACGGGCCTGGGTACCGCCTGGGCCGGCGCTGCCGGAGGAGCGGGAGGGTCTACGGAGCCCAGCGCCTCGTCAACACTCGGGGACACAGGACTCTCAGATGCCACCTGCTCTCCTGGTGAAACAGCACGGGGTGACTCATGCTGTGTCCCTCGAGGCCCCATCCTGGCCCTCCTGCCCGCGGGAGCTGTCAAGACCTCCATGGCCTCTGAGGCCCTCACGGTCACCTTCGTCACCGGTATCCTCGGCTGCTCGGTGACCACCCTGGACCTCACGGTGCCCCGGACCTTGCTGGTCATCCCCTTCGCCTGCTGGTTCGCGGGAATGCCCACCAGCGCTGCCACCTGAGGATGACATGGCGCCTCTTCGACCTGTGAACGTTTCCTCAAGAAGCCCTTGATCCCTTCAGCGACCATGTAAGCTCCTTCCCTCAGTCACAAGTGGACCCCAGTGCGCCTGCGCAGTATACAAGCAGTCACACGAATGTTTCCCGCTCAAACAGGCAGGCTCCAACCGCCGAAATGCCCCAGCCTACATCCGGGACCCTGAATGCCCAGGTGACCGCAATGCGCGTGTGCAAAGCGCCTCCTAATGGGTGCATCGTGACGTAATCTCAGATCCTCCACCGAAGGCCCAGCCGCTTGGTGTCGCAGAGCCTGCACTGTCCCCTGAGCGCCTGAGCCACCTGGTGGAGCTGGACCTTGTGCAAACATGTCTTGTGTTGTGATCCTCAATCAGAATTTCCACAGGTTTTCAGATTGTGCACTCATCGTCCTTCTCTTCAGTACAATGGAAATGATCATTTTCTTAATGTTTGCTCATATGATTGACGATAATACGGTTTCAATATTTTCTTTTTCTTATCTATTTTAGAGTGATCATACATATGGCCAGCCCTTTATTGAGTATATTTAGATCTTTATTTCTCCCATTATTGTCTATGTATATCTCAAACTCCTTATCCCCTTCCCCTGGCTTATTTTCTACATTTATTAATCTTTAGAAAGAGTCCCTGTCTGCTTTGGGGATGAGCATTTTGTCTATGGAGAGCAGGGCGAATTCATTTTCTGCTGTGTCTCTATTTGACTTTAATCATAAGTATTGTTTTTGCAATCCTTTTACTTCTTACACATATAATGTGGCTAACAGTTCACTGTACAATCTCAGTACCACTCTGCCTTCCCCCACAAATTTGAGGATATCTTCTCTCATCCAAGATTCTGAAACTACAGTGAAACCTGAGAGAGTTTAAACTCAACAGAGTCTCAGAGGAAAATATTGAGCCTTTTTGCAAATTTCCAGGTTGCAGTCCTTACCTCTTTCCCGTTGCTCCTTCTTAGTGAACCCTTACATTTCCCTTCTCTGGTGGCTTCTGCCTCACACAGCTTCCAAGAGCATTCAATGTTTGGACATGTCATCATGCTTGTCCTCTCTCTACTTTCTTCTCATTGTCAGGGCTTCCAGACTGAAACCCATACCCCAGAAGAAAGTGGATGAAGGAGAGGACTTATGGCTGGCATGTGCTCATCAGACATTGATTCCTATGCACAACATTTCAATCGTATGAGGTCATTTCACACATTATTGGCTAAATTAATGACACTCCCAGGAAAAGCAAATCAAAACATTGTGACCATGGAGATTATAGACAAAGTTCCCTAATAAAAAAGAAAATGATGTCTTCAAGGTTAACTGGAGACATATATAAACGACAGGGAGGTAAATGCATCTTGGTCTGTCACTTCATTCTTGCCTAGATCCAAGAACAGTCTGTCCTTGTGACATAAGCCAGCTCCATACTCACCTTATGATGAAATCAATGAAGAAATTGGTGATATAGCAATATTTAGTGAGTATGCTAAATGCTGACCAGCTATCAGGAAGAACAAGCTGAGGAGTTCTAAAGGCTTCTCTAAAAACTAGCATTTTCCATTTAAGTGGGATGTCAATGAACTCCATATAAAAGTAGCACAACAGACTTTGTGATCAAAACTGTGTAAATCAAATATTTGAAACCCCAAATTCAATTGTGATATGATTAAACTTTTGAGTTGTAGACAATGTGAAGAAGTCCTGATACAGAGAATAAAAAAGACGTGGAAATCCCTTTGTAGAAAATCGGCCAGTCAGAGACAAATGGAGCAGAGGGGCTAGTTCCCCTCCGAAGTGGCTCAGAAAAAAGCTCTGGAAATTTAATTTGAGAAAATAAGCTCTTAAAAATCCGACAGAGTGCAGTTCTCCTCTGACAGACTGGATTGGTATAAATAGGTTTCTCACTATGTGGACAATACATGTGGTACAAATGTCAGTCCACCATGAGTGGCATCAGAAATTCAAATCACAATGGTCAAGTAATAACCACCCCTGCCCTGCCCCACCTCACCCGGGGGATGAACAACAGAGATGTAGGTGAAGGGAAACAGCAGTTAGAATAAATTATGGTAATTGCAATAATTCATAAGTTATCAAGTTCATGAGTGAGAGAGGATGGAGGAGGAAACAGAAACAAAAACACACAAACAGAAAACACCAGCTGGAACTGAGAGCTCACACTTTAAATTGCTTGGCTGCTAACCTAAAGGTAAAACATTGAAGCCAGTAGGAGGCACCTTGAAGAAAAGGCTGAGAATGTACTTTTATATAAAAGAACCTGTGAAAACAGCACAGAGAAGATTTCTCTTCTGACACAAGGCTGGGGCAAACGGCTAACTCTGGCCTGTAAACAAGAAGATCAATACATTGAGTCAGTTCAGCATGACCACGCAGGATCAAACTGAAGTCCCGAACACAAATTATACAGGGTTTTTATATGTTTTACAAGTGAGGGAACTTGAAAAAAACAAGAAATGAATTTACAAAAATGATTTTTTCACTTATTTGTTTACCCAATACCAGGGTGTGTGACCACCCATTTACCCAATACCAGGGTGTGTGACCACCCATCCATTCACCCAATACCAAGATGTGATTTATGTTTCAAGATGTGAAAGGGTGGGGTATGTGGTTTGGGTTTCAAGATGTCCAAATAACTAGCTATGGTTTCTAATTTTGACCAAGGTATGCAAAGTCATCCTGACCTTGCAAGCCACAGCTCTAAAATGGCTGAGACTTAAGATGGAGTTTCTTAGGTTCAATTTGTCTGTAACATTCCCTCCTGTTCTAGTAACTGAATCAAACCATTGATTTTACATCCTGGATTTCTAAAGCTTGAAAATTAGATCTAAATACAAACAACTTTATATCTGCAAGCCTATTTCTTATTAATTTTACTAAGGCATTGATTACACATGGTCCTACAGTTAAAGCTAGAATGAATAAAATAACAGGCCCAACAACTGCGCTTAATAGGGAGGAAAGCAAGAGAGCAAACGCCCAAGGGGCGACACTATCCGCACAAGTCCACCAGGTTCCACCGGGGGGCCTGCAGCCAGCCCCTCCGCCACGGGTGCAAGTGAGAGTCCAACGACAGCAGTCCGGGTCATGGGGGTTTTAGCCATTCTTTTCGGTTTCAGCAACTTGCTTGAGTTGAGTGCGGCGAATTCAATGTTGCTTCCCGGCGACCTTCGCAGGCTGTCGCACAATGCCTGTAAGGACTTAACAATTTTTTTTTCTATTTTTGGTACCACTGGAGGAGGGAAACCATACATTATTTTAAAAGGAGTGAACCCATGTTTTTGGGGTGTACTTCGTGCTGAGTAAAGCAAAAGGTAGGAGGCTAACCCACTTACCGCCGGTTTTTAACTTTAGGAAAAACTTCCTTAATAGGTCTATTTATTGTTTTTCTACCTGTTCAGAACTTTGAGGTCTATATCTGCACTGCAATTTCCAATTGACTTTTAGTGCCCGAGTTACTAATTTAGTTAACTGGGCGGTGAACGCCGGGCCATTGTCAGAGCCAATGCATAAGGGGAGGCCAAATTTAGGAATAATTTTAGAAACTAATCTTTAGCTACTATGAGGACAGTCTCACCTAAGTAGGAAAGCTTCTGGCCATCCAGAAAAAGTGTCCATAAAAAAACAAGAAGGTACCTGTAGTTTTCTGGTGCTATTGGGAGCTCAGTGAAGTCCACTTTCCAGTGTTTTTCCGGTGCGCTACCACGGGACCTTAGTTCTGGATTTTGGACTGAAATGGGGTTAGCTGAATGTGGTTACCTGAGCGCACGTTGGGCATCTTGTAGCTTCACTCCTGGTCAGTTGACACAGTCCTTTGATTACATATTTTTGACGCAAGAGCTCTGCCAGTTTGGGGACCACTGAGGTGCAACATGGCATGTGTTTGTTTTATTAACTTTATCCCCACGGCTTGGGAAAGCAGTTTTCTGCCATTCTTTATGACTGAGTTTCCACCACACTTTCTGGCCAGCTTCAACTCAGGCGGTGAGTAGTGAGGTTGTTTTTTTAGCTTCTTTCAATTTGGCCAAGGCGACAGTTTTTAGAGGTGCAGCACGAGCTACTTTCCGGGCAGCTTGGTCTGCCAGTCGGTTACCTTGAGCAGGAGGCGCCCCGTCCTCGCGTCCACTGCGGATGCTGCCACAGAAGTACAACGTTCGCGGCCCCGCTCCCCCGGCTTCAGCCGCAGCAGCCGCCGTCGCCGCCATCCCGGCCGCCTCCACATTGTGTGGAGCTGTGACAGTCAGATTTTGGCCAAAGGTGAGCTTTGAGGCCTCTTTTACCAGCAGAGCTGTGGCGGCTATGGCTCTGAGACAATTGGGCCACCCAGCGGCCACGGGATCTAGCCTCTTCGAGAGGTATGCCACTGGTCTTTTCCAGGGGCCAAGAGTTTGCACCAACACTTCTCTTGCTACTTCATTTGTTTCTGCAAAAAACAGGTGAAAAGGCTTTTCAAGGTTAGGGAGGGTCAAGGCCGGAGCACTTACCAGTGCAGTCTTAAGGCCTTCTCTTCCACTTCAGTCCACACCAGGTTTTGTTGGTACCTCCAGTGGCCACATAGAGAGGCTTCACGATTTCTGCAAACCCTAGGATTCATAGCCTGCAATATTATATTACTTTTAAGAACTCACGCATCTGCTTCTTGGTGGTGGGTTTGGGGATGGCTTGGATAGAGTCCAGTTACCACCTTTTAGTTTGTATCTCAGGTAGGTGACAACTTTTTTACACAACTTGGCTTCTGTAGCTGAGACTTTATAACTCACCTGGTCCAAGGTTTTTAACAATTTTTCAGTGGCAGCTTCACATTCCGGCTGGGTGCCGGCCGCCAATAGGATGTCATTCACATACTGGAGCTGGGTTACTTGGTTATGAGTTTGACGAAAACCCTGAAGGTCTCGGCTTAGCGCTTTATTAAAAATGGTTGCCTCTGCTGGATCTTCTTGGTTTATCAAAAAAAAAAACTTTTGGGCCACAGCCAATAGTTTAAAAAGAGACTTGCCTTCAAACCCCTTTAATTTCTGCAACTTTTTTTTTGATGTCTGGAGCTGACTGTGCTACAAACTGCATGATGAGGGCTGCCTGATTAACAGGGGCTCTGGGGTCTATGGGTGTATAAACCCTGTAAGCCTCTTGTAGCCTTTCCAGAAAAGCTGCAGGGCCTTTGTTAGACCCATGCCTAACTTTAATTACTTTAACAAAGTATGGCGGTACCGGGTGAGGTTCTTATTTCCTGATTTCCGACATTTATACTAGATCTATAATTTTATGGTAGTAACAATTGTTATATTGAGACCTATACACACATACAGAATATATTTAAATTTATATAAAACAATATTTGCATTAAGTTGCACTTTAATCAAAAAGAGAGCAAAAAGGTTATGATAAACCCCAATTAATACAATACATTGTACAGTTTACACAGTGAAAGATTTTACCAGTCACCTATTACATACCCAATGCTAACACGAAGGGGGATGTTTGTTTATTTTTACGTAGACTACAGAATTATAATTTAACACATTACACTGACCACTTTTTCTTTCTCTCACACGTCTTACACTATACTATGACCACATTCACTTTTTCCTTTAAACAACTTATTCCTTTTACATTCTGGCACAGCCAGACATTCTTACCCTACTCTTACTCTAACCTTCTGCAATTTACTTTTACTTTTTGCAACTTACTCTTACTTTCTGCGACTTACTTTGACCTTCCAGACTTAACACTTTAAAGAGACAGGAGGGGTAACAGTTTGCCTTAAAGGGAAAATACCAACCAGAGTTTCCACGGGAAGTCTCGCCCACTTATTTAATTGTAGAAGTAACTTACCAAACAGACATTCTTTTTCTAATTTTACCAATAAAGTTACAGGTTTGATTAAGCTGTATTGCCCTTTAGGCTTTTCATACTGTAAGATAGTACAACCTCGCCTTAGCCTGCAATAGGCTGCTTGTAGATGAGAAATACACAGCAGCAATAGATTTAAGTTAAATATTTGAATTTTAAAAACCTTTTAGAGGCTGCCAGCAAACACCATGCCAAAAATAGTACCTTTTAAACAATATTTCTGAAATCCAGGACAAGCAACTTTTACAGTTATTATTCTTAACGAAAAGTTGAGAATTTACTTAGACCAATAGCTTTTTAACCTTACTGAAAATAAGACAGTTTATATAAATTTTCAAAATTGTTTCTTCCAGATATGAACAGCTCTTGATTCTTGATAATACAAGTAAGCATAATTTTGGCATCCTTCCTTAATAGTAATTTACTGAAAACTCTAAAATTTAAGCATCATATTTGTGCATTTTTATTTGAAATTTTAAACCTAAATGGTCAGATTAAAATACCAGTAGAAATAAATCAAATTGTAGGCAACTTATATAGTTATTACATGACAAGACATTGACATAAAAATTTAAAGTTCACTTTGCTGGGGCTACTGTTTCGAGTTTCACAGCCAAAATAAACATCACAAAGAAAACTATTAGAAAACCAGGACCCAGACACTAGACAAAGGGTCACATGAACAGACTGACAGAAACACACAGAGACACACTTGGCCGGCCGGCGATTACACAGTTTAAAACCAGTATGACAGAACTAGGACCGCAGCAGTTGTCACTGCCTTGATTGTGGTCTCCAGAAAACCAGAGAAAACAGATTTTAAGAGAGTGATTAATTAGAGGTGGTGAAAGGGACATACATTTGACGAGCATGTTCCCTGGGGCCCCCAACTTCACAAATTTATATCAATGGATCCCTCCTCTGGCCAAAAGGCATTATAGGTGGGCCAGACCCGCAAAACTTCCTCAAATTAAAAGCATTTAAAGAGACACTGTAACTTTTTCCACGCATTCTGAAATTAGAAAAATTTTAGTGAGGCAGGTCAGGGGACACAGAACCACTTTTAAACTCTCTTTGTCCCATGTTGTCCGCTTCAATAAGACACTGTAATGAGAGAAACAAACAACACACCAGGAAACACCCGAGACCAAATCCAACCCGTTTCTTTACCGTCCTCTCCGGTGGGGAAGCAGCACTTAGTCTCACAGAAAAAAAATGCAGACAACTGAGCCTCTTAAGACTAAGGAGAGAGGATTTAAACAAGGAAGGTTAGTCCACATGAGAGGTTTAAGAGAAACAAGGCGAATAGTCTCAGTTTTAGCCAAAAATTTTCAGCACCTGAAGGTATCAGAGAAAAATTGTTTAAAACCTGAGGCAAGTATTCGACGAATCAAAAACCAAAACCAAAAATCAGTCCTAAGTCAAAACCAGAAATACCTTGTATCAAAGACCAATGCCATATCCATCAAATCAAAAGGCAAAACCAAAAATCAGTCCAAGTCAAATACCGAATGCGTCCTAAACCAGTTTCCTTTTTCATTTCCACCCCAGAGGAGCAACTGAAAAAGACCAAGGGAAAGGATGAACAAAACTAAAACAATTAGGACTGTAGGTCCTGGACTAACACAAATGGGCCCAAACAACATAAATACACTGCAACAATCACAATTGAGGTTCAGACAAGACTCTCACTCTATTCTAGTTAACACCAAGTAAACACAACAAACTAAACAACTCACACATTACACACACTCAAACCAAACAGGCTCTATTATTTTCAGGGGACTGAGCTAGCCCCCAGCACTCTATTAGCCAGGCGAGTAAGCCAAAAATACCCTATTAGCCAGCCGGGCAAGCAATTGGGACTTTAACCCAGGACCAAAGGCTCAGTAGCCTTCGCCCGCGTTGCCTGGGCGAGGAGATTAATGCGGCGTCCTGCTCTCACTCAGCCCCCTACCGAGTATTCACAACAAGGGGAACAAAGGAATTAAAAAAGGAAAAATCAAAATGAAACCAAAACAAACAGGCCTGTCTTACCGGCGCCGTGCAGGTCTTGTTCTCTGGTCCGGACCGCTTGAAGGATCAGTGGCGGTGGGCTTATCTCGCTGGGGCCTCCAAATGTTACGGAGTGAGCACCCAACAAAGACCACTGACCCACAAATCTGCAGAAAAAACAAAGTCTATTGCAAGGGAAAAGGGAAAAGGGGAGAAGGGGCGGGTTCGATTCAAACCCGGGCTACAGCATGACCACGCAGGATCAAACTGAAGCCCCGAACACAAATTGTACAGGGTTTTTATATGTTTTACAAGTGAGGGAACTTGAGCAAAACAAGAAATGAATTTACAAAAATGATTTTTTTCACTTATTTGTTTACCCAATACCAGGGTGTGTGACCACCCATTTACCCAATACCAGGGTGTGTGACCACCCATCCGTTCACCCAATACCAAGATGTGATTTCTGTTTCAAGATGTGAAAGGGTGGGGTATGTGGTGGGTAGGTTTGTTATGCCAACATGGCCACAGAATATTGGTGGATCTGTTGTGACGGCACAGCCAATGAGCGCGCAGGATGAGTTGAGGGGCAGATGTGGGAGGGGCTTCGCAGGTCCCGCCCCCTCTCTCTCTTGCTTCCGGATCTTCGGACCAGAGAGCTGCCTTGTTCGTCCTGTGCCTTGACCTCCAAGCAACACTGCCCGTGGGACACCTAACTGTGGACTGTGTTACTGTGAGTTGAGGATCCTTCAAGCCCTGCTTCGCCACGCTCCTGAGATATACATCTCTTGAGCTGGGGACTGTTGGACTCTGTCATCTGGCTGACAGTTGGTCACTGTTGCTCTGCCGTTTGCTGCCTGTAACCAATAGCCTGGATTGCTCTACAGAGGACTCCAGTGAGTTGCACTGAGCAACCTGTATTGTCTTATAGTTAACTTTTTCCAGTGAGTTGCACTGAGCAACCTGTATTGTCTTATAGTTAACTTTTTCTCTTTTTATCTTATATACTTTTCTCTTCATATATAAATATATAAAAATAATTACTTGTGTCCTGAATTTTATTTCTCTAAGAGAACCCTGCCTGACACAGGTATGTGGTTTGGGTTTCAAGATGTCCAAATAACTGGCTATGGTTTCTTATTTTGACCAAGGTATGCAAAGTCATCCTGACCTTGCAAGCCACAGCTCTAAAATGGCTGAGAGACTTAAGATGGAGTTTCTTAGGTTCAATTTGTCTGTAACACAGAGGTGTCTCAGAAGGAATACCTGGTCATCGGGTTACAGAAGGTTGTTCCTTGATAGCATAGGCCTCCACTGACACAAGGTAGAGTTTCAAATAGGCCCCTTACTGGGCAAGGGACATACAAGTAACTAATTTACATCCAACAAAAACAAATCAGAAGAAAGGCCTGAAAGTCTGCTTTCAAAAAAAGAAAAAAGAAAAACAAGCTTTTAGTCCTTAGGGAGCAAAGTTCTCCCCAGGCAACCAGGGGTGGTGCAAATTATCAGCTGACCAGGCTTCTGATGCAAAGGTTAAAAATCTCAATCCAGAGTAGTGCCTCAGAAGGAAGACCCACGATGTGAGTTCAAGAAATCAGCCCTGGAAAGGCCGGCTGGGAAGAGATCTCTGCTGAGACACAGGAAAGGTGCAAACAGCCATTTCTCTAGTTTGCCAACACAGAGGTGAGAGTCTTGAGTCCATGGATAGAAGCGCCAGAACAGTCTGGCAATGCACTTCTAGGAGCCTGGAAAGCCAAGTGGAGCACAGTTCTCTGTGGAGCACCGGTGTTTTGTAGGCACTGACTCCATGGTCTGTGAAACTTAGGTCTCAAGTTTCAATCTACTCAGAGATGCCACAGAAGAAAGGCCTAAAAGCCCATTGCCAACACACCTGTCCTTGAATATCCATCAGAATTCTTTTCTGATACACAGAGGAGGACAAACAGATCATATGCTAATCTTTTTTTTTTTTTGTGGGCATCACTGCTTTCCAGTGGTGGGAGTAGGAGACCCAACCCCACTGCTGGAATTGAACCTCCGTCCCAGTGGGCCGCAGTCCAGTGCACAACCACTAGGCCATCGGGGCTCAGCCCCTTATGCTAATCTTTTCACTAGATGGTTATACATTTGAATCCAATCAGAGTCACCTGAAAAAAAAGAACTGTCAATGAAGTTCCAGAAAACCTTCTGCTCTCAGGAAAAATGTATCCAGTTAATGCTTAGCCTTAAGGTGCTCCAGCTACCAAACCAGAGTGGACGGGGTTAAGTGGTCATACATCAGGTGATGGTGTTCAGAAATTAGAACTATCGTACTATGTTCTATTCCAAACCCCTCTTTTTTCCGATTTTCACCCAAAAATTGAACTAAGAATTCACCAAATCATTCTCAGTTAGGGTCACTCTGTTGGTGGGCATCCATATTTTAGCCTCAAGTAGCGATCTCCCAGAAGGATGTCCTAAAGGAACCTAATCCCAGATGGAACCGCCATGACCTTGTCACAGGACCCACAGCAGAACAGCCCACTTGTGGTAAGCTGTCCTGAGTTTAGAATCCAGTATGATGGGCCAGTGGGAAAATGGAGTAGAAAAGAAACAAGCAAACAGGTATTTACCTGAGTCAGACCACCAGCGGTAGAGAACAAGCAGACAGGCACAGTCCAGGCAGAAACTTCAGTTCCCGTTGGCCGAGGAGTAAACAAAGTAAATTTCAAAAAATCAGGCCTTGAAAACTCTCCTGAGAACAGTTCCCTTTAGACACAGATGTTTGGTAAAAATACCTATATTCATAGGCAGTAACAAAAGAGTTAGAAATTTGAGTTCATCCTGAAGTCGCTCAGAAGACCTCAGAAATATGCTTCCAAATAATTTGCCTTTTAATCCCACAGAGAATACTTCTCCTATAATACGCAGAGGAGATGTGTACAGTAAACTTGCACTCTGTGAACGTAAGAGTTGGAAGTTTTGGTTCCCCTCACTGGTGTCTCAGAAGATAGGATTGGGGATCTCTTTCTACAAAGTCTGCCCTTGAAAACACCACTGAGAAGAGTTCTGTTCAGACACATATGGATGACATGGGTCATTCCCTCTCTTTCTAAAATAAGCATGAAAACTTTGAGTCCATTTAGAGAGGCTTTATGTATTTGCTACAATGATGAATTTTTGTGATATAATTGTTACAATGGTCTCAAAAACCATAGGTCGTAAAAATTTTCCAGTACGTATTTCATTGTTCAGGAAAGAAACTCTCTGCTCCACAATCCATGCCAAAAGTTACAATCTTAATAAATATTAGTAATTAGGCTACCTCATATCCAGTAAATAGTATATCTCTTTTATGCACATATCCAATAACCTATTTTTGTTGAAATTTCAATAACAGAAAAATCTTACATATGAAATAAAAACTCATGAAAAAAGCCAAGGTGTACAAGGAAATTTTAATGTTAACCTCGTGAAAACTTTACATTTCATACATAGGTGCATACACTAATACATACATGCAAATGTACAAGGAAAAACTCAATTTCAAAATGTTTGCAGGGGTACCTGCTGAACTACAGAACACAATTTTTAAAAGGAACTTTGATTTTCGAAATTATCCTCAATTCTATTGAATTAGTTATGAATATGAGTTTGAGAATATCTCAAATATGAGAATGACAACTTACAGTTCAGTTTTATTTTCTGCAGTGACAAATATGGAAGCACCCTATTCCCACCAAACAAGAAGTACAAGGCAGAGTGTCCTGAACACTCACAGTCTAATTCAGACAAATAAACTCAATGTAGTAAATGCATTAAACCATCAGTGTTCTGGGAAGGAAACACTGAGTACCATGGGAGGGTATCTTAGGCCTCACCCACCCTGCGCCCTCCAAGGTTTCGGTGGTCTGAAGGTTCGAAAGTGTCAAGATAGCATTTCACCAGGCTAAGTTGTTGCAGGAAACAATTGGTGGAAACTCGTAACACAACAGCATTTTCTTCAGTCCATCTGCTAATGTGAGGGGAAGAGGATATCATTTTACAGGCAAGCAAAGCCATCCCATTGAGTGCACCTATTTACTCCTTAGACCACAGAGTTAACTTCTCTATGTTGATGGGGTGGGGTAGAGATGAACGCCTCAGATTGCTAACCCCAAAGTCACTGTGAAGACCCACCAGCACATCATGGGAGAAAGGTCAGACTCAGAGATCAGTGGGTTTGTATTTTATTTCCTGTGGCTGCTATTAGGCAAAGTACTTGCTGCCCTCACTAGCCCAGGCCCCTTCTAGAACTTACGCAGTCAGGATGTTGCCCTGCAACGTCAGATGTATATGAATCCTTTCTCGGTATCTCGGTAAACCTGGCTTCAGGATATGGCAAGCCTTTTCTGCCTCCAGAGGAGATCGGAATGGGACGACGATTGTGCTGCAAGGATGTGATTAAGGGACCACCAGACACTGCTTTGTGCCCTGCCTCCGTATCTCTCTCAGGACAAGCTACAGCAGGCCACCCTCTCCTTCTGGCCTCCACCAATCAATGTCCATCTCGAGCCACCCCTAGACCGCCTCCCTCTTACATGGGCCTGCTCTCCCACCACCCCTGTAAAGCCACCCCCCCCACTCCCTCACACCTGTTATATCTCCCCAGGTAATGCAGTTCCCCACAACCATTGGACCTAGAACCCCTGAGGCGGTCACACTGGACACACAGAGATGTCTGACTCGACAGCCCAACAAGGTGGGGGGTGGGGCCGAGTTTCTCACTGAAAGGATACAAGTCGAGTATTCGGCTCCGTGGACGTCGAAGTGCAGGCATCATATGTCTCACTGACCTGGGTGCCACCTGGGCCAGCACTGCCTGAGGAGTGGGAGGGTCTACGGTGCTCACCGTCTCGTCAATACTCGTGCGCCCAGCAGCAACCTGATTTCCTAGGGCAATAGCATGGGGGGTCTCCTGGAGGCTCCCTGGGGCCCCATCCTGATCCGCCTGCCCGCGGGAGCCATCAAGATGGCCTTGGGCTCTGAGGCCCTCACGGATGCCTCGGTCAGAAGTATCCTTGGCTCGGCGGTGACCACCCTGCCCCTCACAGTGCCCCGTACCTTGCTGGTCATCCACTTCACGTGCTGAATCACGGGACCGCCGCACGGTGCTGCCACGTGAAGCCAACATGGCGTCTCCTCAAACTGTGAATCTCTCCACAGAAAGCCTTTGATCCCTTCAGAGACTGCATAAGCTCCTCCCCCCAGTTTCAAGTGGACCCTACTGCGCCTGCGCAGACTACCGGAAGTCACAGAACTGTTTCCTGCTCAAACAGGCAGACTCCAACACCCGAAATGCACCAGTCAACATCCGGGACCCTGAGTGCCCCTGAGACCGCAGTGCGCTTGTGCAGAGCGCCCTCTGTGGTCGCATTGGAACGTGCCCTCAGATCCTCCACCAAAGGCCCAGCCGCTTCGTGGCGCACAGCCTGCCCTGTCCGCTGAGAGACTGAGACACTTGGTGGAGCCGGACTACCCTTGCGTTCTGATCCTCGATCGGAATTTCTACAGGTTTGCAGATTGTTCACCAAAATAGTGCTCTCACTGTCATTCTCATCAGTAGAATGGGAATGATCATTTTCTTAATGTTTGCTAGTATGGTGGGCGGTAATACAGTCTCAATTTGTTCTTATTATTGTCTCTGATTTTTAGGACAATCAAACATATGGCCAGCCCTTTATTAAGTATGCTTAAATCTTTATTTCTCCCATTAGTGTCTATGCATGTATCAATCTCTTTATCTTCTTGGCTGATTGCCTGCTTTTGTAATTTTTAAGAGTCCTTGTCTTCGAAGTGGATGAGCAGTTTGTCAATGAAAAGCATGGGGGATTCACTTCCTGCTGTGTCTCTATTTGACTTCATTGATTACAAGTTTGTTTGCATTGATTTTACTTCTTACCCAATTAATGTGGCTAACAATTCACTGTACATTCTCAGTTCCATTCTGCCTGCTCCGAGAAACCTGGGGTTATCATCTCTCATCCAAGATTCTGAAAGGACGGTGAAACCTGAGAGGGGTTAAACCCAACAGGAGTCTCATGGAAAAACAAAACATCGTACGTCTTGCAGTTTCCCAGGATGTAGTCCTACCACATTCAGGTTGCTTTTTATTGCAAACTTCCATTTCCCTTTTGTGTCCGGCTTCTGCCTCACACACCTTCCATGAACTTGAGGTTAGCAACCTAATGCTGATGCACACCTTTGGTTTAATGTTTGTGGCTTGAGTTAATTTCTAGACTTTGGAGTTAGCTTCACTGATCTGAGGGATTCCAGCATCATGCTTCAGCAAAAGATAATCTGACAAATGTTTCAGCAGGAGCTTGACATGGAGCTGCCAAGGCTCAACCATGATTCAGAAGAGGGCAGGGGACAACTTTGCTGATTTCTCTGGGGACTTGGACACAAGCGCAGAATATCAGGAGTTTCCTTGTTCTTTATTAACTATTCAAATGCACTGTGCTATGTGGATC
>PVJH01033423.1:0-21624 GCA_004026705.1 Nesogale talazaci
TTTTTTTTTTAAAGGGATCTCTACACATATACCAGAAATAGAAGGGTCAGAGCACATAGAAAGATAAGCGAAAAAGCCCAAAGAAACAGGAAGTAGCCATACTATATATGTGACAATAGAAATTCACATATGGGTTTAGACATTTGAAGTAAATGCTATCAGCTAAGATGATATTGGTGGTTAGGAATTGTGATAGGTAGGTTTATTGCACCAACGTGGCCAATAGGAACACGTGGGATTAAAAAGGTCAGTTTGCTCAGAGAATAAATGACTCAGCAGACCTCTCTCTCTCTCTCTCTCTCTCTCTGGGGATCTGAGCAGCTTGAGTCTGCATTAGCTAGTTCTTGGCCTCAACCTGTGAGCCATACTACCTGTGGGGCAGCCAATCCACGCATCCTGCCGCTAGAGCTTGAGGTTCCTTAGAGACCTGCTCTGCCACACTGCTGGTGCAGACAACACTTGAGCTTGAGGCTGGTGGATCCTTTCGTTTTGTATTACTTGAGTTGTCTTACATCACTTTAGACATCCCATGGAGCCTGCTTCACTAAGCTCCTGAGCTGCTGTTGGTGACCCGTGCCTGTGGGCGGACTCTTGACTGCATTGTCCCAGGGAAGACTCGGCTGTCTGCTTTCTTGACCTTGAACCCAGCAGCCCATCAGTGTTGAAGGACTTCCAGTACATTAACTGTTCTACAGGGCAAAAACTCTTAAAGAATCACAGATCTTGGGCTGAGCCCCGGTGGCGCAGTGGTTGTGCGCAGAACTGCGGCCCACTGGGTTGGCAGTTCAAATCCAACAGCAGCTCTCAAGGAGCATGGCTGGGCCTCCTACTCGCACCAGAGTGCAGTGATGCCCCCACCCCCAAAAAAGAATCACAGATCTTAACAAAAAAAACAATCAACCAAAGCTATTGCTAATCAATCCAACTCACAAGAGACGCTACAGGGCACAGTAAAGCCACCTCAGAGGGATTTCCAAGGTTAAAATCTGTACAGACAGACTGCCACATCTTTCTCCAACCTAGTGGCTTCTGAGTAAAAGCTGAGTATGTAATCACCACACCACGAGGAATAAATCCGATGGCATGCTGTTAGACGCTATTCAGCCCAGCCTGCTACTGCCCTACTATGGCAGTCTTGGCTAGGTCCCAGCCTATTGCTGTTGTCAGCTGCAGGTGTGCAGACTAGAACTGCTCCACAGGGTTTCTCGCCAGGACCATCTGTTAAGGTTCCCCTAAGTGGGTTCAAAGCACCATCTTCTAGTAGGACTTAACCACTTTGTACCCCCAAGGGAACTCTGGTGCCAGCCTAGGCTGCTTCAAAGAACCCGAAAGTCAATCATCCACTGTGGTTATCCAAATGAGTAATTCAAGTTACACCTTTGGAGCTCTTAAAGCTGAAAGGTAACTTTCATATTGAGAACTTCTATCAATCTTCAATGTCTCTGAAAACTGATAAAAATAATTTCTACTTCACATTTTTAAGAGCATTTCTTGGTTACACGATCAAATACTACCCCTGCTTATAATATATTCGCTAAAACTATGGCCAATCTACTTGAGTTCATGTTCTGTCTCGGTCTTTAACCTGCCAATGCAACGCAGGTCATGTTTCCTATCATCCCCTTGCCTCAGTCTCGACATCTCCAACGTGAGAGAAACAAAAGGTCAATATCCAGCTGGTTTGTGTCAGCACAAAGTGATTACAGTCAACATCTCTTCTGCTAGAGGTGCAGACCGTTCTCAGAAGTCAATGCCTATTCCAAACTGGTTGTGACATATTTTGGCTACTCTACCAATTAAGTACATCGTAGAAAGGAGTAAATAAACACAGCACACTTTGGAATATGTCTGAAGATGTAAGTGCTCAGTATTTAACTTTTATTACTGGTCCTAACATAATATACTAACTTCAAAGGGCAGTTCTATATAATACGTCTTTAAAGTATTAAACCATTCTAAGTCAAATCTATAACAAATTCCTATTTTTTTTTTGGCATCACTGCCCTCTGGGGATCATGGGAGCTACTCCACGCTGCTCCTAGAGCCGCCGCTGGATTTGAACCGCCAAGCCCGCGGGCTGCAGTCCTGCACTCAACCACTTATACCACCGGGGCTCAGCCCAAATTCCTATTTTTTTTTTGTTGTTTTTTTTTGTTGTTTTTTGTGGGCCTCACTGCTCTCCGGTGGTGGGAGTAGGAGGCCCAGCCCCACTGCTGGAATTGAACCTCCGTCCCAGTGGGCCGCAGTCCCGCGCACAACCACTACGCCACCGGGGCTCAGCCCCCCAAATTCCTATTTTTTAAAAATAAATTTGACCTTTAAGTACATACCCCAAATCATGGTTTTGCTTGTGCTTCAGACTTAAATACTCACCAGTTTTTTGAAAGGAAATATATCATACATTATTCTACAATATTCCATAGAAGATTCTACTGAGCAAGTCCACAGTGATTTAGAGATGGGGGCCAATGGGATGATTCCTTGGGTCCTGTTCTTCACCAGCATATCAAACTCAACATGCTGTCTGCATGATTCTGCCATGTAAGGGCAGTGATCCACAACAAACACTGTTTTATGAGATTCAGAAAATATCTTCATTTTGTTCTAACCTGTAAGGGGAAATATACATTAGACAGATGGGTTTTACATAACATTTGGTATGTTAGATGATTTGCAATGAATGTGCCTTTCCTCGGGATTTGGTAGGAAACATGAATTATCCATGTTCAAAGAAACGTACCCAACAAAGAACAAGATTTAGTGGCGTCAAGAACAAAAGATATCAATTCCGGAGAGGCTGGAACAGGTATTGAGCTGTCTCTCTCTTAAGGCACAGGCAAAGTTTGAGTCCACATGTTTTAATTTTGCCTTTGAATACATTAAGTGGTCAGATCACCACATTTTTAGATATAATCATATTTAACTCCCTTTTATAAAGTCAAGCAAACGACAAATACTCTTCAAAATACACTTCTGATGTTCCTTGTAACTGTCACTAATCACATAAAATGATGGAAACGAAACCAAGCCAGTTTTTAGGTGCTTTTCTCCACCGAAAGGTTTCAAGACTTCCGAGAAAGGTTGGAGGGAAAACTAACAGGAACGAGAAGTGACAGCGAAAGCCCTCACAGTCCCTCTACGACGTAACCGCGCGTCGGGTCTTCTCGTGAAGATTAAGGACCTAAGTCACACCCTCCCCTTAACAGCAAAAGTCCTTTGCTACCATCTCGTTGCTAGGAAGGAGGAGCTTTAAAAACTTTTAAAAACCGCACAGGCTACTCCCTTGCTTCGCTAATAAAACCTGACACTGAATAGACAATTCACATCCGAAAAGCACATGGTAAGCAGCCGTATGCAGCTACTTTCATCTCCGACTTTCCAATGCATTTCCCCAGCATGCAAAACTCTTAAGAACCCGTCTAGCCACACTTTGCAGGGGAGGGGAGGCGCGGAGAGGGCAAGGTGAGCAGATGAGAGCACCTGGGGATGGAGGTTCGCTTACTTTCGTGGCTGGTCCTGCAATGAAAACGAAGAGGCTACAGACCGCAGTCTCTCTAGAAAGGCTGCTGGTCGTGTGGATGAGGTCGGCGCCCAATCACCAGAGCCTGGTACCAAAGCCCGCGGGCTGTGTTTTCCCCGCTCATCTCCTGGTACACCATTCCTTCCCAGGCTTCCTAAAAATGCAGGCGCGCGCGCGTGCGCACGAATACACAAACGCTCACACACTCGGGATCGCGCGTGCGCACTGTGCACTCCGTAAGCCCCGCCCGGCCTCCCTTTTGCCCCCCTCAGTGGGCCGGCAGCTCAGGTCGCTGAACAGGAAGAGGGCGGAGCCGAGGGAGGGGATTACGCCTTCGGGCCTCAAGCTTTTCTTCCTGCTTACTCTCCCAGCCACCCAGGGAGAAAAAGGACCTGGGTGACCTGAAAGCTCTATTTCCCCCTCCCAGACCCCGAGAGATTTCTTTCGGTCACAGCATCCTCTAACCTAGCCACGGCCCACTAAGCGCAGGCCCCTCCCACCGCACCTCCCGTCCTCCGTCTCTGCCCAGGCTGGCTTCCCGATAATCTCGCGAGACTTTACGAGAGGCCGATCGAAGAGCTGCGAGTGGGTAAGTAAGGAGGGACGTAGAAGGGACCCGCCCCTCTCGCTTGCGCAAGTCGGCGAGACACAGCTAATACATCCCCTGACTCGACCCCACGACCGCCCCGGGAAGGAAATATCGCGAGGTTGGGGTGCTCCCCGAGCGCTTACCAGAGACGGTCGGCGGCGGCGTTCCCGGGTCAATGATGGGGTTCTGCTCGGGCCCCCGTGCCACTGCCTCAGTGTTAACTCTCTCCGGTTCTGTGTCTGCTTGCTGAAGACGCTGAACAGTGGCGCGAGATCTCTCCCTGTAGGTCTCCGTTGATCCAGGCACTGAGTCCTGACCTACCACCGCTGGCGGCTGCGAGGGATTGAAGCCGGAGTAAGTGACTCGAATTTCGGGAAGGCAGCCGAAGGATAGTCGGTCGCTTCCACTCTCGGAGCGGCTCCGGGGCTTTGCGCCTCTGAACTCCCTCCGCAGGCTCCCCGCTTCTAGAAGCCGGATTTCCTCTCCCTGCCTTCAGCTTTGAGCTCCTCTTGCCGGAACTAAGGTGCAGCCAGAAAGTGTTAAATGGAAAACCTTGGCCCTATGTACCTATGAATATCCTGTGCGGATCGCTTCTTTCCTTTTTTTTTTTTTTTTTTTTTAACCTGGGCGCTCACCATTTGCGGGGGAGGGCGAGCGGGGGCTGCAGAAAAGAGGGACTCTTGTTATAAATTACCGCTTGGTAGCAATTGGACATGGATAATTGGCCCCTCTATCTAAAAAGTATCTTCCAAGTTTCTCTTGGATAACCTTAGCCCCATTCTTGATACAGCCCTCCAAGGGCTGCTACTCGTCACCTACTCGTCTTCCTGTCCTCCGATCGTCCATCCTGCTCCCCAAACCAGAACCTCGCTGTGGACACTCACCTTCCACTCGGCCTTCTTTCACCAATATTGCAACCCTTGCCACCCATCCCACCATCCCCCCCTTCTTTTAGCACCACTGCCATTCTCTGGTACAACTTTTTTGGTGTTTTTTGGTTTGGTTTGGTTTAAACGCCTTCAGTAATATGTAACTGACCGACTCAAGTCCTAATTGTTAAGCATACCGCTTAGGGCCATTTGCGGTCTGCTTCCGTCCATTTTACAAGTTTAGCCCTTACTTGCTTCTCCTTCCTATCCAGCGATTACCAGATTTCGGTTGTTGCGCCCAAACATGCCATGCACTGCACTTGCACAACCCTGTGCCTTTGCAAACTCTACCATCTCCGCTTTATCTTTCAAGACCCCATTCCTAGCTATTCCCAGACTCCCTAAGATGACATTGATAACACTCGCCCTGTTCCCGTGAAACCTGGTAGCCTTGTTCCCTGTGAAACATGGTAGCCATGCAATATTTATTAGGTTGTATTATTTGTTCATGTCTGATATGTTTCCTGCCAATTGGAGCTTGGGGCTAGAATCATATCTTATTCATCGTGGTAACCAAACCGAGGCCAGTACTTGGCACATGGCATATATTATTTATATTTCCATGGGTACACTTATTGAAAATGTAATGGCTGTGAAGAATTTACCTTGGGAATCGTTCCCCCAAGCTCACGTGTCTTACTGTCGATTTCAATTAATCTCCCCTCACTCCCCCCACTGCCCGCCCCCAGGACTGGATAGACTGACTGCCCCAGTGGGGTTGCCAGACAGGAGGAGAAGCCTTGACTTTCTGAACTGCTGACTTTGTGGATTGCAGCCATAGTCCCTTGGGAGCCCTCTTGCTCCCTGCCATTGAGTGGACTCCCCTCCATAGCATTCCTAGAGGGCTGGGTACAGCGACCCCAGTGAGTTTCTGAGACGGGAACTCTTTCCAGGAGTACAAAGTCTCATCTCTCCCCCCCCAGAGTGACTGGTGGTTTCAAACTGCTGACCTGGCAGTTAGCAAACCAGTGCCTAACCTCTACACCACCATTGCCCCTTTGGGGAATGGAGCTTTAGATCCGGAACTTTGGATGTTGGCTTAGAAGCACTGGCAATTTTGGAATACGAAAAACACCGCACCCCAACACACAAATAATTTTACTTTTAGTATGCATATATTGAAATTATACTAAATGGCAAAAAAATAGTTTTTTAATGATTTTTATTTTATTACACTAGTTATTGCTTGAAATGTGAAAGATCATGGGCGTGTGTGGGAAAACCGTGTTTTAGGTTACAGGCCATGGTTGCATGTGCACTCCTGTCCCTCTTTCCATGATTCCTAGGCCCTGAGATTAGAACCCACTGACACAGGTTATTATTAGCTCCTTCTCAAATTGTTGTACCTCTGATCATACTTGGGTTTCTGTGCAGTTACACTGAGCCACAATTCTAAAAGAGGGTATATAATTTTTTTTAAATATTCTCCCAGTGTCCATCCAAAATTTTGTCTCCCAACTTTAAAATTATTTTCTTTATAAAGCTGCACATATGTATACTGTACCATTTTCAAAGACTGACATTTTTCTGTGGTTTCAAGCATATACGATGATGTAGCTCTGAAAAGTGGGGTTGTGTGTGTGTGTGCGCGTGCACGCGCGATGATATGTCAGGTATTATCTACTATTTTTGTTTTTTTGTTTTGTTTTTTTTTTTTGGCATCACTGCCATCTGGTGGTCGTGGGAGAATATCTGCTATTTAACATTAGAAACATTTGCCAAGAAAACATTTTATTTTGCTGTTGTTGTTTTGGGGGCATCACTGCCCTTTGGTGGTGGGAGTAGGAGGCCCAGCGTTGCTGCTGGATTTGAACCTCCAACCCAGTGGGCCGCAGTCCTGCACACAACCCCTACACCACCGGGGCTCAGCCAAGAAAACATTTTAAATTGAACTAAATTTTTGACACTTAAAAGACACATCTATGGTGAATCAGTGGTTACAATGGTTACAGTATAATTTTGTAGTTTCAGCTATGTGATGCAAGATTTATGGATAGAGGGACAAGAAAAGTGACTTGAATGTCTGTAAATTTTTCTTAGCCAAAATAAAAATTTAAGCAGCTGGGAATTGCTGTGTTACGTGGGTCGCAGTTTCTCTTTCATCAGCAGCAGAATGTTCTCAGCCCTGTGCCAGAAATCTGACTACTTTGGATTGTCAAGTGGGCGGGAATGCAGCTAGTGCAGCAAAAGCAAAGATTTCTGTTTTTAAAAAAATTTGTAAATTGGAACTCTAAGAAATAGTGTAGGTAAGTATACTGTGGATCCTTAAGACAGGCACTCTAAAGTTAAAACCCACTGCCATCGAGCTGATGCCAAATCATAATGACTGTGGGACAGTTTTTGAGACTGTAAATCTTTTCTTGAGCAAAAAAACCCTCATCTTTCCCAGAGTAGCTAGTGGATTGGAACTACAAAACTGGCAGCCAACACTTAACTTGCTACACTGTCAGGGCTTCTCCGACTGTAAATACCAGTAGATCCATTGAGAGGATTCTTTAGGAGTCTTTTTACAATTTAAAACTGGGCCTGGGGCTGAGCCCTGGTGGCATAGTGGTTGTGCGCGGGACTGCGGCCCACTGGGATGGAGGTTCAATTCCGGCTCCCAGGAGCAAAGGCTGGGCCTCCTACTCCCACCACCTGAGGGCAGTGATGCCTAAAATTAAAAAAAAAATTTAAAAAACTGGGTCTGTTCTTCCACTGGCCCAAACAGGAGGGAACTGTCAGGATGGATTTTCAAACATATAGTGGAGCGAATGCATAGTCGCTGGTTACACGCCCTCAAGTTAGTTCAAACTCCTAGTGACAGAAGGGAAAACTGGATGCAGTTCTGCGCTGTTCTCACAATCGCTGCCATGGTGGGGCCACTGTTAGAGCTGCTCTGCTAACCCACCTACCTCAGCGAGCTGTTTCCTCTTTGTTGCTGGCCCTCTCGGAAGTGTCATGTCCTTCTCCAAGTCCTAGCCCCCACCCCTTATAACATGTCGGAATCACCCAGTGGCGGTGGGTTTTGGGGTAAGTTTTGAGGAAGGTGTGGTCCAAAACCCCTCGGTGAGTGACAAAGTCCATTTAGAAATGTTAAATCCTAAGCATTTAGAAATTACTTTCCACGAGCTAGAGGAGAAGGCCAGATTCTTTTCATGTGTGTATAAGTAAATAGGCGATGCTCTTGGAAGAATCCGTTCAGATTCTGTGCCAGTTAACCTTGTCTACGTACAGGGATTCTAGGAGCATAGATTGTTGTTGTTGTTAGTGTTGTTGTTTTTCAGTGCATAACGTGTCAACTTTACAGAGTATCCATTTTCTAAGTGTAGATGTATAGGAGCCTCACTCAGTTTGGAAGCTGTTTTAGAAGCTGATCCTATTAAGTTAGTAAATGTTGGATTAAAGGGGAAAGAAGTTTTCTGACAGAAGTCCCAAATTTATCATTTACAGGTTGGGTCCTAGAACTATTAGAGATTCCCATCACTGGATTTGTTCTGTTAGAACCAAGGTAAATATAGTTGTTTACTTTGTCTTTTACAATTTGCACTAGCCTCTCAAATTGCACAACCATACTTTTTATTCAGCAACAATTTTTTTTTTGTATTTCTAAATTCTTTTTTACTAATTCCAAGTCCTTATTTCTGCTTTAAAAAACAACTGTAAGCTTTCACTCTGAAGTGCCTGTTCTTTGATGCGGGCTATAAACAAGAAAGCTGTGCTGTTGTCCATCAGTAATCCCCATGGAAGTGTCAGGGTAGGGCAGGGCTCTTGTGGACACTAATGTCTCCCTTTGTGGAGCCACTGTAGTGGAGTGGTTTGCTGCTCTGCGATTCCCATGGTTGGTCTTTCAACCCCAGCAGCAACTCGGAGAAAGTGGGGGCTTTCGATTCCTGTGACCAGCGACAGTCGTGGAAAGCCGCAGCACATCAGAGTCAGCACTGGCTAGATGGCAGTGCCTTTGGTTTTTGTGGAATGTCTCCTTTGCACCAGAATCTTTGGAGAGATTTTGGATCGTTGTCCTGTGTTTTAGTCAGTATGGGACATTGGTGGCAATATTTATAAATACTTTTTTCTGTATTCTAAGATTCTGCTCCCAGGTCTTAGAATATAGGTCCTTATGGTGATTTTATGTACATACCCAGAAATTCTATTCATTTCCAGATGGCTTACTTTTTAAAGGTCTCTAGAGATACCTAACTACCAATGACTATTTTCTAACTGGGCAATTTTACATCTTACTCTTGTCTGATTACGTCCCCTATTTCAAATTAGAACCCATTTATAGAAACAGATTCTCTTTGCCTCAGCTCTTGAGCTACCCCAGAGCACTGTTTAAAACCTCTCTATAAGCCTACTTTTTTAATCTTCATTTTGTTTGCAATTCTAGTAAAGCTTCTAAGAATGCCTGTTAATATGAAACTAATGTATTATGGCGTGCTGGTTTTGTTTGAGTCTTGACTTCAATTTCAATCACAGGTGGCCCTTTAGAAATGAGCTGCACAATTGAGAAGGCCCTTGCTGATGCTAAAGCTCTTGTTGAAAGACTGAGAGATCACGACGATGCTGCAGAAGCTCTTATCGAGCAAACCACAGCTCTCAACAAGCGAGTAGAAGCAATGAAACAGGTTTGCTTTTCTTGTTCACTCCCTCGAATAATAACAGTCCATGAAACCCATACTTCTTGAATCATGAACTACTGCTTCATTATTGTCTAGTTACCTTCTCAGTTTCTCTGAAATGGAAAAGTAGTTTATTTGTATATTTTCATTATACTTGAGGACATGGTTTTCTCGTGTTCAGATGATACATAAAGGAACTTCAAAAAAGCTGGAAGTAAAACAATGGAATTTTTCCACCAACTTTTTGAAAGTGGTGGTGATGGTGGAATTTAATCTAATCTGCAAAATCGACTACTTATTTTCTTAATAGATAGGCACTTGGATTTAGAAAATAAATGAATTTGTTAGGACTGGTATAGTGGGTTAAGCGTTGGCTTGCTAACTGAAAGGTTAGTGGTCCAATCCAACCAGCTACTTCACAGGAGAAAGACGTGGTGATTTTCTCCCATAGATTCACAGCCTTGGAAACCCCAGGGAGCAATTCTACTCTCTTTGATAGACTCACTATGAATTGGAATTGACTGGCCTCCAGTGGGTTGGTTTTAAATATATTTACCAAAGGCCAGATTATACCTTTTATAGGTGTTGACATTTTCCATGTTTTTCTTTATAAAAATACTAAAAAGAGTTTTTTTAGAGAAAATAATATCGGACCTACACATTATATAGCTGTTGGATTCTTACTTGCTTCCTATTTTTAACATAATGCTGCCAATTGGAGAATTGTTCTTAACTATGCTTACTCAGTACTTCCCAACTGCCACCGAACTGTCTAGTTGGCATTTTAAACCTCACACCTCCACTGATAAATTTTTCAATTAAGTTGTCAAGGATTTCCTTTTACTTGTAGCCGCAATCGTTGTCCACGAGAGCGGCTGTAAAGAAATCAAAGAACAAGAACGTATTGGGAAAATCACCTGCATGAGACTGCTTTAAAAAGTTGAAAAGCATGATTGTCGCTTGGAGGACAAAGGTGGCCTTTCCAGTGGCCTCACTTGCGTGTGAAAGTTGGATAGTGGATAAAGAAGAAGACAGAAGAATTGCTGCCTCTGAATTGTGGTGTTGGCGAAGAGTACAGAGTACCTGCCCAGAAGAAGAAGTCTTTGAAGTATAGCTAGAAAACTTTAGAAGCGAGGATGCCAAGACTCCCTCTCACATACTTTAAGCATGCTATCAGGAGGGACTCACTCCTGGGAAAGGACATATTTGGCGAAGAAGACAGTCAATGAAAAATAGAAACACCCTCAGCAAGCTAAATTAACCCAGTGACTGCAACAGGTGTGAGGATGGTGCCAGCAGGACTAGACAGTTTCCATTCTGTCGTACATGGTTCGCTCCGAATCGGAACTGACCTAACACCACCCACAGTGAGAGACTTACAAATCTCAGACATTAGGATGGAAATCAGTGGGAGAAAATTCACTGTTCAAAAAGGTTCACAGCCAGCTCTATTGCAACTCATTCATTTTATAAAAGAAAGTAATCCTGGGACTCTGCTTTTTAAAAATTGATGTATGTATGTGTGTATTTTAATTAAAAGATCATTTTATTGAGGGTTCTTACAACTCATAGCAACTCATACATCAGTTATATCAAGCACATTTGTACACACGTTGCCATCATTCTTTTGTAGACATTTACTTTCTATTGAACTCTTGGTATCAGCTGCTCTTTTTTCCTTTCCCTCCCAACCCCCCATACTGCCTTTTTTAAAAATCATTTTATTGAGGACCCATACTGCTTTTTTTGGTTGGGGGGGGGAGGGGGGCTAATGCCCTATGGTGGGCGTAGGAGGCCCAGTCTTGCTCCTGGAGAACTGCTGCTGGATTTGAACCGCCAAACCAGTGGGACGCAGTTCCGCACACAAGCACTACGCCACCGGGGCTCAGCCCCCATACAGCTTTTAATGCCTCTATTGGAACTCGAGTTTGGTGTGTGAAGCAACAGCCTGCCATGTTGAAATGGACTTGTGAAAATAAATACAATTTTAAACATATTTCTTTTTTGTTTTTGTTTTTGTTTGTTTGTTTGTTTTTTGGCATCACTGCTCTCCAGTGGTGGGAGTAGGAGGCCCAGCCCCACTGCTGGAATTGAACCTCCGTCCCAGTGGGCCACAGTCCCACGCACAACCACTACGCCACTGGGGCTCAGCCTTCCATTTTGTTTTAAAGAGACAACTCTAATGCTAAATAAATTTGCCCTTCTGTTCTCTTTTAACTTATCGATTATATAATCCACATACTATTAGCATTCACCCTTATATGCAATCACTGCCTTGTTCTAGAATCTTTTCATCTCTCCCCCTCCTATTTCTATTTTCAGTCACTCTTTAGTCCTCCTACCCATGATCCTTGGCAACCACTGATCTTTCTATATAGAATTGTCTTACTTTTTACACATAGCATAATGTTCTTAAAGCTATTTCAATCTGTATTATATGTTAGTATTCTTTGTTTTTAATAGCTGAAGAACATTCCATTGCATGGATGCACATTTTGTTTATCCATTGATTACTTGATGGACGTTTGAGTTTTTCCATCTTTTGATTTTTATGATTAATACTTCTGTGAACATTCATGTACAGACTTTTTTAAGAACAGATTTTTAGTTCTCTTGGGTTTATGCCTACGAGTAGAATTACCGATTATACTGTAGCCCTTGAGTTAAAATTTTGAGGCGCTTCCAGACTCTTTGCCAAAACAGCTACAACCATTCCCATGTGGAGTACTAAGCTTCCAGTTTCTCTTTAACCTTGCCACACTTGTTACTGTTTTTATTTTTAATGATAGCCCTCTTAATGGTTGCCCGTAGAAGGCTCCTTGTTGCATTGACTTAGTTCCCTAATAACTGATGTGGGGGAGTAGAAGCCTCATGCGCTTTCTTATGTCTGTTCATTTTCCCATTTGGTTTTGTATTGTTCGACTCTGAGTTCTTTATATAATCTTGAGACTGGAGCTATTCAAGATACATGATATGTAAATCTTTTTCTCCCCCCAAATGGTTTTGTAATCTTTTTATTAGTACCAGGAAGAAATTCAAGAACTTAATGAAGTCGCCAGACATCGCCCACGATCCACATTAGTTATGGGAATCCAGCAAGAAAACAGACAAATCAGAGAATTACAACAGGAAAACAAAGGCAAGCTATACAACCACTGGTTATAGTAAAGCAAATGAAAACGCTAATCTGCAGTTGTACAATTTGTATGAGCAGACTCCTTTTTAAATGTAAAATGAAATTTGCTGTATTTGGAAAGGATCCTGGTGGCACTGTGGAGTAAGTATTGAGTTATAAGCGACAAGGCAAGGCAGTCCCAACCCACCAGCCAGCCGCTGCTGTGCAGAGGCTGCCCATTCCCACAAAGACTAGTCTCAGAAACCCGACAGAGGGGCACTCTGAGTCGGAATCCACCCGAAGGCAGTAGGTTTGATGTATGTTGGCATCAGCTAGGTTTGGGTTCTGTGGATATTTTGAAAAACAGCCAGCTGTCCAAAGCTTTTGGCACTCATACAATTTCTAGTTTTTATGCGTAAGTCATAGTTCTTGCTCTTTATTTTGCCCTCTATTCCATTCATCTTTGAGTCTTCCTATATTCTCATCCTCACGATCCACTTCCCCTCGTGTTTCCTATAGTTAACACATAAAGCCCATGGTGTCCCCGGCGTGGGTATTTATGTTCTCTTGCCTCGACTTTCCTTTTTGTTCTCCCAATTCCAGTCTCTTTTCTCTCACCGGCCCATCTTCATCATAAGAATCAGATTGGTTTTTCAAACAGATGGTCTTATCCCTCAACTCTCTGTCAAGTCAGTGTTGACTCAACAGTAGCCCTATAAAGCAGGGAAGAATTATCCTTGGAGTTTCCAAGGAAACCAACTCTTTATAGGAGTAGAAAGCCCCATCTTTCTCTGTTTTCTTACTTCTAGAGCCTCTGAATACCGTATTTACATATTGCTTTTTAAAAGAAGTTACATTTAATATGGGAGAAAACATTTGTGTGCCTTTAACAAAAGTCTGATACTTGTTATTTGTGGTAGAATTGCGAACGTCCCTGGAAGAACATCAGTCTGCTTTGGAGCTTATAATGAGCAAGTATCGCGAACAGATGTTCAGACTGCTAATGGCAAGCAAAAAAGATGACCCAGGTATAATAATGAAGCTAAAAGAGCAACACTCCAAGGTAATCTATTCTAAAAATATAACTGGAATGGAAGCAAGGCACAATTGATTTGTGTTCAGATGTTTAAAGTCACAGTTGCCTAGTAACACCATTTGAACGTGTTGTTGAGTACGTTATCTCTTTAGTTGACCTTCTGCTTTTTTATTCAGTTCTTTTTTGTGATATATCATTTTCTGTTTGACTCTTCTGTCATTGTTCTCTAGTAGCTATCATATATTCAATTATGAACTTTATTTGGGAAATCTGGGGAAGTTTTTATCATTTTCTGTTTGACTCTTCTGTCATTGTTCTCTAGTAGCTATCATATATTCAATTATGAACTTTATTTGGGAAATCTGGGGAAGTTTGTTCAATTCAGAATTATTTTTGTAATGTTACCTGCTTTTAAGAGTTATGTTTTGGGCTGAGCCCCTGTGGTGTAAGTGGTTGAGTGCGGGACTGCAGCCTATGGGCTTGGCGGTTCAAATCCAGCGGCGGCTCTCAGGAGCAGCACTGGGTAGCTCCCATGACCACCAGACGGCAGTGATACCCAAAAACAAACCAAAAAAAAAAGAGATATGTTTTGATATCTTGCTAAAATTAAACTGAAAACTTTTCATAAAAATCTGAAAGGAGCTAAATGGTTTTTCATTTTTAATGCATTCATTTTTAAGATAGCTTTTCTGAATGAAGCTAATTTACTCAAACTATAAATGATTCTGTTTATATTGGAAAGGACATGGAGTTGGGAAGCGGAAAAAGAGCCAATATATTATACCTTTGCTCCTTTTGCCTTCTTTGCCTACTTGGTAACATTGCCTTGAGACCATGCTAAAATAGTTTAAAAATTTCCTGCTGGTTTTCCTACTGTTGGTAACTTTAGTACCATCCCTGTGTCCAGTCCCTTTGTATACAGTTACACCCTGAACAACACGGGGATTGAGAACATTGACCTTCCGCATAGTAGAAAATCCTCATACACCTTTTGATTCCCCAAAACCTAACTACAAATAGCATATGGTTCACTGGAAGCCTTATCAGTACATACATAAACAGTTATGAAACACGTTATATATGTTGTATCTATTCTATTTTGCACCCACAAAAGCCACGTTTCACAGTAGTTTATAAAGGAGTTGTGGGGGCTGAGCCCTGGTGGCACAGTGGTTGAGCGCGGGACTGAGGCCCACGGGCTTGGCAGTTCAAATCCAACAGTGGCTCTCTAGCAGCAAGGCTGGGTAGCTTCCATGACCACCAGAGGGCAGTGATTGCCCCCCCCCCCCAAAAAAAAAGAGGAGTTGTGCTAGTGGTGTCACTGTAGCAATGGCTTTCCAGATTTGCTTTTCATTGTTTTACAATGGTTCTTATGCTATCTCGAGCTACCTTGAAATGGGGACATCTGCATCTGCAGTCTTCAGACTACAGTACACATTGGGGAAGCCAGCTTTTTCATGGAATGCCCTGGAGTTTTCTCTGCCTTCTGGAAGCACGTTCAGTATCATTAGTGGCATTTCAGAGAGGACCATGGTATTTTTAAAAGTTTACAATATCATAATAAACACCATGGGGAATAGTTGAGGGCCATGAGGAATTGCTTTTTTCTGTGATGCACTGTTTACTGGTAAACTGCCCATGTCAATAGGATCAGATTTATGCAGCATTTAAAAAACAAAACAACTGTGTATCAGTGAGCCTGAGCAGTTGACATCCAGGTTGTCCAATGGCCGACTATACGGCAACTGCTGTGAAAACATACAACAGTCCTTTCATATATTTCCTTTTACACTAAAATTTAACTGCTGCTGTGAAATAAAAATATTAGGATAGATTTTGATGATTGCTATTATTTGTATTAGCTAGTGTTGAGCTAGTTAGTTATAACTAATAATTAAGAAGTTGTCAAAAAAATAAAAAAAAAAGTTGTCGTTGGAATGAGGTTGGTATAAGGTGTATTGGTTTTTTTTGCTTTTCTTTTTGCCGTCCGGTATAAGGTATATTGTTATCTTTCTTGCTTAGCCAAATATATTTCAGGTTCTTTTAAATATTTTCTCCATTGTGGTGATAGTAGGTCCTTTAAAATTAGTTATTAATTCAATTAGAATAGGTAGTAAGTTAAATAGATCTTTAAATGACTTCCCAATATTAAGAAAACTATTAATAAGCACATTTTGTGTTCAAGCATTAAAAAAATAAGTAAATCTGAGTTTCATATTATATAATTAACACTATACGGCTGAGCCCCGGTGGCGTATGTGTGCGGGACTGCAACCCACTAGGATAGAGGTTCGATTCCAGCTCCACGGAGCAAAGGCTGGGCCTCCTACTCCCCACCACCTGAGGGCAGTGATGCCCCCCCCAAAAAAAAATAATTAACACTATGCAACACCCAACCTAAAGGAAATCCTTGGGTGTTTAAGTGGAAAAACTTTTCAACAGATCCATCTGTTGTTGATGAGATCATCGTAAAAGGATTTAAGTTTAAATGTATAATGAGTGTTTTCTAAAGGTGTAAAGATGAATTGACATAAAATTATTAAGATAATCATAATATTGAGAAATTCCTAAGGAACCTTACAATAAGAACTTAAGTAATAATTTTAAGATATGAAGGGGAAAATACGCTGGCTTTTGACTAAATAACACAACTTTTAGATTAAGGTCCTACTGCTTGCTGACCCTATTTGATAGCAGCTTGACATAGTAAATGTCCTCTTAAACACATTACAAGGTTTTTTTTTTTTATTATTACAAGGTGGTTTTTTTTTTCAGGTAATTTTAATACTTTTTAATTGTTAATGCTTTAAAAAGTAGGTTTAGGAAGCCGATTGGTGTATAATTACTTATAAAAAGTCATGGATTTTTGTCCCGGCCTGCGGGTCCGTAATTCGCAAGTCCTGGAAGGAGGAGCGGGAATTGGGGGGTATTACAAGGTTTTAACACTCACCAGAACTGTATTCTTTATAGGCAAAGTTGTGCATTTTATAAAATAGCAGTAAGCCATCTTTTTTCCTTATATAGATTGAACTCTTCATCTAAGTATTGATCCTTGTCGTCTGTAAAATGGTTATTGAATTACATGTTATTAATTCTAACTAATACTTACTGATGTTTGTGATTTTGATTTTTCCCAAAAAGGAGACACTTCACCTCAATTAAGTAAAACATTTGCACTGGATTGGTTATTATGGGTAATAACAGGATAAGTGAGTGAAAATGTTAACATTACTATGCTTTAGGAGCTCACAGTGTAATGCAAGATACAGTTACAAACATAGCCTCAAATAAGAAAGGATGTGCTGAATTCTAAAATAGGATAGGAATTGTGCTACTGAAAATGGAGGAAGCACAATTGCTTTTCATGAGGAGACTAAGAAAATGTCAAAAGAAGAAAAGGCATTTAAATCCAGCCTTAAATTAATTATTGAGGGGTCAATAAACAGAAGTAGTTGAAAAGAAAGACTTGTAGATATTCCAGAATGTGTTTAGGAACTGGTTTAGTGTTCTGATCTGCCTAAACACAAAAGTGACACAGGTAGAGATTTACAGATAGCATTTTAGAGCATGAGATTATTTGGAAAACACAGTAATAAGAATTTTTTGCCCTCACCTGAAATTTTTTTAGTAAACTTAAAAGTCAAAGTTCGAGAAAAACCCAATTTCCTGAATTGCCGATTATTTCATTTTTTTTTTTTTGCAGCTTTTTAAATAGATGCCTTTTTGGAAATGTTAAAAAAACAAACATTTCATACAAATGGCTAACACGCATGAACTAACACTCATTCCGTGTTTGAGTTACGGATAATGTCCGTGTTAACATTGTAATGACTCTGTACTACAGATTGACATGGTACACCGTAACCTCTCCGAAGGATTCTTCCTTGATGCATCTCGACACATCCTTGAAGCCCCTCAACATGGACTGGAGTGGAGGCACTTGGAAGCAAATCAGAATGTACACAAAATGAACAGTCAACTTTGGGGGTGTGGGTGGAAGGGGGATCCATTTCAGCAAACGTCTTTTACATTGAATTTCTTTCCCTGGTCAGATGAGGTAATAAACTCTACTCAAAGTATGTTGTGCTTCTCAAAACCTAACCAGAAATATTCAGTGTAGAGACGTTGAGTCTGGTTCTATGTTTTGCATTATACATAAGCTGCAAGCTAGATCGCAGGTTTGAAAGGTTTTGAGCCCAGCTCTTCATCCATTGGCCCTTGTTGGCTGTTCCTATGAGTTTGTAGTCA
The DNA here is from genome assembly GCA_004026705.1 of Nesogale talazaci. NCBI lineage: Eukaryota > Metazoa > Chordata > Mammalia > Afrosoricida > Tenrecidae > Nesogale > Nesogale talazaci. The sequence continues at coordinate 18,039 of PVJH01033423.1, forward strand.
TCTCTGCAATTTAAAAAAATCTATTTCTGCAGTATCAAAACTAGGTACTTGACAATAATCTTTTACCTGTTTTATTTAAATTTTTTATTATTTAAACTGTTAAATGAAAATTTTTAATTCGGATGTTTAACAACCTTTAGTTAATACAGGAGAAAGATAAGGCTGGCTGCCCCATAAAGCTTAAGTCTCGAGAACCCATTATGGAATCTATAGGAATCAACCTGATGGCAGCAGACTTGGGTTTTGTCATTCCCCCCCCCCTTTTTTTTTGTTAACTTTAGTGAATATGTTCACAAATAAAATGCCTTTGTTTAGGTGGTCGGTTAAGTATAATAGTGCTCCTTCTTGTATATCAGTTTTTCCCCCCTTAGTTGAAACAGGCCTTTTAGATCAGAAAGAAACTTGGACAAAGTTAAAAATGAAAGGCATTTCAAGACTGGCATTTCTTCCTGGCACATCAGTCTTTAGATCTGTGATCCTTGTCTAAGGAGAGCACTGTTAAAGTGAACCATTAACCATTCCATTTAGAAGGCTTATGGTTTGGGTTTTCTCCCCACCCACCCCCACCCCCACCCCCACCCCCCGCTTACAATGACTTTGCCATCAAAGCCAACCTTGTCCTCCATGTTGAAGGCAAAGAATAGGCATCCTATATAATCTCTTATCTTAAATCAGGGCCATGGATTTAATGGCGAACACTGTTAGTATTAAACAATTTAGTCACTACCCTAATTCAAATGGTACTGCATTGAATAAAAAGCAAAAATCTAGTTTTATATATTAGGCTTTTTGTGCAATGGGAAAGATTTTTTTAAAAACCATTGAACAATATGACAAGCATTTATTTTTTTTGACAAGCATTTATTTTGATATAATTCTTGCTATCCAAATCTGCAGTGATTAAAATTATTCAATTCTATGCTGTCCAGAAGCCACTAGCTACATATAGCTATTGAGCTAATATAGCAATATAACTAATGGAACTGAGGGCCTGGACATTTGATTCGAATTCAGTTTAAACAGCACTACTAATATTGGGCAGTGCAGACCAAATACTGTAGTGTTCCTTTTTCCTGCATAGCAGCACTCGATAGCTTCAGCCTATGGACTGGCATTTTTGTTAGTTAAAAAGGTAATAAATGTGTGGTTTGCTAAAGACACTCAGAATTTTCCTGTCTTGCATAATTAATTTAATGCTATTTTAGGTCTTGCTAAAACCTTTTTTAAAAATAGTAAATCTAGCTAAGAGACTTAATGTTTATAACAGGACCTATTGATTTTATATTGATGTTGGCCCTAATATAAGGAAGCTTCAAAAATTTAATGGGAAAATTGAATTAAAAGTTACTGAAATTTTTCCGTAAACTTGCTGGCGCCTGCCAAAAACTATCCCTTGCCAGTAGATAATGATCTGTAAAAGCTATTTATTGAGAAAATAAGTCTCAACTTTCTGTTGATTTTAAACTTTTTTCTTGCCTGCCTCTTCTCTAGATTGGAAGCTTCTTGGGGCCATATCTTGAACAGGCTTAATTGCCTGGCACAGTGCCTGGCCATTGCTGGCATGCAAAAAAGATTGAGGTGAATGACATTGAGAGAAATTTGTGCTGTTTGCATAAAGTGACGTAGATGTGTATCCTGGGATTATATTTAGAATTGTGCACGAAAAAGCCATTTAAAAATTTAATACTTAAAAGAATTTCATTCGGGCTGAGCCCCGGTAGAGTAGTGATTGAGTGCGGGACTACGGCCAACTGGTTTGGCAGTTCAAATCCAGTAGCAGCAAGGCTGGGCCTCCCACTCCCACCAGAGGGCAGTGATGCCTAAAAAAATTTTTTTTCACTCAATTTACACAATATGTTTTATGTTCCAAACACTAAATAATAGATACGAAGATACTGTTTTTGCTCTCAAAGAGGATTTTAAACTTGAGAAATTCTCGATTAGATTCAGGTTCATTTATAGGCATAGATAATACAGAAAAGATTTCTAAGTCATACCGACTTCAGGGAAGAAAAAGGTCTGTCAAGCAGAGCCCTGGTGGCACAGTGGTTGTGTGCAGGACTGTAACCCACAGGGTTGACGGTTTAAATCCAGCAGCAGCTCTTCAGGAGCAAGGCTGGGCTTCCTACTCCCACCGGGGCAGTGATGCGGGGGGGAAAAAAAAGGGTCTGTCGACACTATCTTTAACATTACCTTGGCCACTAGTAAAAGCAAATGCTAGGGCTGAGCCCCGGTGGCGTAGTGGTTGTGCGCGGGATTGCGGCCCACTGGGACGGAGGTTCAATTCCAGCAGTGGGGCTGGGCCTCCTACTCCCACCACCGGAGAGCAGTGATACCCCCCCCCCCCAAAAAAAAAAAAAAGCAAATGCTAAAAGAAAAGGTTGCTGATCACATGTGATGAAAGGAATGCGAAGTAAAAACAGTGCTTTTCTGGTTAGTGGACTTGGTTTAATTTGAGTACCCTTCATTCTAATACTGTCACAAATCTGAGTTCAAAAGCACATTTAAGTTCAACTGACTTTCATGGGAAAACTTGTAAGAGTATTACATTGACTTTAATTGACATACAGATTATTTTTAAAGATCCAAAAGTATTTCACTGGTTTGCAACTCCCACCCACCCCCATTTTTGTTTTTCTCTTTCAGGAATTACAGGCACATGTTGACCAGATAACAGAAATGGCAGCAGTAATGAGGAAAGCCATTGAAATTGATGAGCAGCAGGGTTGCAAAGAACAGGAACGGATATTTCAACTTGAAGTAAGTCTTAAAATTTAAACACAGATGAAAACAATCTACACCAGAAAAAAAACCAGATTCTATTTTTATGAAATTAAAAATTGGGGTATAATAATAATGTTCTTTGACTTAATCTGGGTGCTAGATTGTAATACAAGATAATTTAGTAATGAAAAAATTTAAGATTAGAACTAATTTATAATACCCTAGTTACGAATTGAGTGCAAGAGAAAGTTAGGCTATCTACTCCCATAGAGTTAGAGTCTTGAGGGCTTTGGGCCCTTAAAGGCCTCCCGAAACATAAGAACACGTTCTAATAACCTGGCACTCTTTGGTACTCCCCTTCCTGACATGATCCCTGAAGACCAAATGGGTGCATAAGCAAATGTGGTGAAGAAAGTGAATGGTGCTATCAAAAGAGCATCTGGGATCTTAAAAGCTTGAAGTTAAACAAGAAGCCATCTAGCCAGGAAGCAAATAAGTCCAGCTCATTTGGAAGAAGCACACCAGCTTTTGTGATCTTGAGGTATTGACAGGATCAGGTATCAAAAGATCCCAAACAAACAATTACATTGATGTGACAGAGGGGGATGGAGTACAGACCCAAAGTCCATCTGTAGGCAATTGGACATCCCCCCACAGAAGGGTGACAAGGAAAAGACAATTCAGCCAGGGTGCAATATAGTCCCAACAAAACACACATCATTCCAGGCTGAGCCCCGGTGGCGTAGTGGTTGTGCGCGGGACTGCGGCCCACTAGGACAGAGGTTCAATTCCAGCAGAGGGGCTGGGCCTCCTACTCCCACCACTGGAGAGCAGTGATGCCCCCCCCCCCCCAAAAAAAAAA
>PVJH01033424.1:0-21424 GCA_004026705.1 Nesogale talazaci
TCATCTCCCATTCCTGTGTTCAATTTCTACTGGGTGGAAACCCATGGCTGAGTTCAATACCAAGTTCAACACTAAAGCAGTACCTTTTCCCAGTCACCTCCGTATTTCGTTCTCAGAGTCAAGTGATCCCACTGTTACCTGCCTCCCCTCCGACTCCTCGCTTGTGCTTGCTGAGCTAAAAGTCCAGGAAGTGTTAACAGAAGGAATCAGAAGCAAGATCTCCCGGGCACAGTCTCTCTTCAGAATCATAGCCTCGCCTCTCCCTCCTCTGGGTGTGCCGCCCGCCCACTGCCCACCCCACACGGCCAGGGAGTAACCTGCACATTTCTTTTTCGTTTTCATCTTGGTTCTTCTGACTCAGACAAGAAGACTGAGTGGCAGGCAGGCAGCCAGCCGGCCGCCGCCAGTCTGTTCACACAAGTGGGAGTGTGCGTCCTGCATCCTGTGCTGCTCACCACCCTCAGCCCACCCCTGGAGGAGCCAGAGACCCAGCCACGGTCCAGAGGGGGCCCCTCAGGCCTAGTGGTAAGGATTGGAACCAGGGCCACTTCATTCACTTTCTACCCATGCTGCAGTCTTTTCTGTGTGTGTGTGTGTGTGTGTGTGTGTGTGTGTGTGGCATCACTGCCCTGGTGGGAGTAGGAAGCCCAGCCTTGCTCCTGGAGAGCTGCTGCTGGATTTGAACCATCATCCCTGTAGGCTGCAGTCCCGCACACAACCGTACTGCAGTCTTTGGGGTTATGTTTCGATGGGACAATTTCAGAGAATTGAAGTGGTTGGTTGGTTGTCTGCTTGGTTATTTTCGTTAGTTCAAACCTGTTCCAAGCCAAAAAAAAATTGTCTTTTCCTGGTCAAATTAACCCGATAGCCTGGCCTGGGAACAAATCATAACAGGCTCATTACCATTGGTCAGTGAAACATTACCCTGTGTAAGTTGTCAAAATAAAGCACTGTGATTTCTCCTTGTAGAGGAAGATTAAGTGCTAAAGATCGTTCCTGTCAGCTCATGGGCGTCTCTGATGAACTGAAGCCTTGCTCAATTGCCCCTTCAGCTTTCAAGCAAACTAAGATGATGCTCTGTCTCAAAACGAAAACTTAGATGTGAAAGGATTCCATCTGGAAAGACACTCCAGACGGGTGTGTGTGTGTGTGAAAAAGTTAAAACGATAAAGCAGCCCTGTTGTAGCTACATGATCCTGGAGGTGTGGCGTTTTAATCTGTGGTAATGGGGAGAAGAATCTCAAGTGTGCTTGCTGTGTGGGACTCATGTGGTATTTGAGGGGGACCCAGCGTCATTGTAGAGTGGGTCTGGTGAGGGGAGGAAGGCAGGGGGCAGCAGCAAGGAAGCAGAGTTTTTGCACATGGGGCTGGTGCCCAGGGCTTCTCCCTTCAATGTCCGTGGGCGAGAGAGTAATTCAAGTCGTCAAGTACCGCATTGTTTACAGGCTTCTGTGTTTCAAATATTTGATCTAAACATCAGGCACTGAAGGCCCCTGCATGCGAAGGGATGAAGCCGCTGCCTCTGGTTCTTAGCCTCGCCCAGAGAATTCTCCCACTGAACCACCATGGGGGGCTAAGCCAGAGTCCCTCCCTGAACACGTGTGAAAGATATTCCTAGCCGCAAGCTGGGAGACTAGCCAGGTACATGTAAGGAAGGTAAGGTTAAGGCTTCCGTTAATTTGATACCCCACTTGGCGCATGTCTTTGAGACAGCCCTGTTATTTTTGAGCAGCCCTCGGGAATTGTGTTGTGATGGCCTTTTGGCGTGTGCCAGTACTGACCTCAGTGATTTTTACCGGACAGGGTGTCGTTAGCTGCCCTGGAGTGGCCTCAGCTCACCATGCCCTCATGGGTGGTGGAATGAAGCACTGTCCGCTCATGCCTGATCTGCAGGTCTGTCTGATCATTGTGATCCATATGTTCATAAGTCATTGGCTAGGTTTTTAGAAGTAGATCTCCAGGCCTTTCCAGTTGTCTGGGAAAACTCCAAAATAAAACCCCCAAACTCACTGCCAGGGAATCGATGCAGACTCAGTGATGCTATATAACAGGGTAGAACTAGCCCTGTGACTTCTGAGACTGTAATTCTTCGTCCCACGGCACCAGTGAAATCTGTTTGTCATTATCCCAACATGCAAGCCTGGCTTGGGCATGGAAGGTATTGGCCAGGAATCGAACCTCAGGTCTCCCACCTGGAAAGAGAGAATTCTACCACTGAGCCACCTGTGTTAGTCCAGGTAAATTAGAGAAACAGATTCATAGGCACACATATGGATATAGGGGTACGGTTTATACACAAGAGGAATGTGACATTGAGAAAGCATCCCAGTTCAGTCCAGTTCAAAGTCATAAGTCTGATAATAGCCCATATGCCCGATATTAGTCTATAAAGTCTCCTTCCAACTTACAAAGTCACAGGCCAGTGGTTGCAGAGTCCCAGCGCTGGCAGGGGTCTCCCCATGGCTCCTCGCTTCCAGGGCTCAGGGTTCATCAACAGCATCCAGTGGCAACTCAGCGCTGGCAGGGGTCTTCACCTGGTTTCTCCATCTTCAGAGGTCTGGTTCCATTAGGGTAAGGCCGTGTGGTTTCTCCTCCGGCTCCTTCAGCTCCTTGGATGCTGCCATCTTGTCTTGTCCTTAGTCCGTTGTCTCTGAGACTAACTCCCAACAACTGGGGAGATAGCTTCTCATCTCCATCAGAGACATATCGTGAAATTTCCCAGAAGCCTCAGGAGAAAGCCATGCCCACACGGAGGCCTCATTGGCTACTCAGTGGCTATCTCCAGATTAACAGGCTAGATCCACCCCTACATCTCAATCATGAAATTAACATAAGCACATGACTGCCACACGACCACTGGGTGCTAAGCCAGAGTCACTTCCTTTACACGTGTTAAAAATATTCCTACCCCTGAGCAAGTGTATCCCAGGGTCTCTCTGGGTACCACTGTGCAGGCACCTTAAGAACTGCTGTGAGGAGCAACTTGTACTGCACAGCCCTACGTGTTTAAGCAACAGAGGGAACCAAGACTCTGACCTTTCTGACATGTGAGAAGGATATGAAAATCAGTGTGTGCGCATGTGTGTGCACATGTCTGTGTTACCACAGAGAGCGGTACCGGCAGAAGAATCTCTTCTTGATTGTAAGAGGGTGCAGTGTGCCTTTTTCTGGAAAGAGATCAGTGTACCTCTGGTGAGGGTGCACTCCAGCGGTTCGCCAGGGCTAATTAATCAAAAGTATGGTTGGGGAGGTAGACGGCAGCCCAGGCATCAGCCAGCTCATTAGAAGAGGCTCCAAGAATGGCACTTGTTGTGTTGCTGAGAGAGGAGGTTGTGGTGGGAACCATTCCGATGAACGTGCCTGGGGGTGTGAGTTAACATTTATGGCTCCTTTTTCTGTCCTGTAAAAAAAACAAATGGATGCCAATTAAAGCCTCTTTGAGGTTCACAGACCTGATAACCATGCTGATAAGTGTGTGTGTGTGTGTGTTGTGGTACAACAGCCCCATCTCTGCCAAATTCAGGAGGCAGATTTGGCGTGCGTGCGTGGGGTAATGCCTCCTGCTGTGGCTGACTTCTGGGAATGTTTAGAACTTGCTCGGGTTTCCTCAGACGCTAAACTGAATGCAATGTCTACTTGAATTTGGCTTTTTGAGGGCTTGTTTGAGGGAAGCCCCCTGTTTAACTTGCTTTCAGTTTAACTTGTCATGCACTCAGTCTTGTAAACAGCAACCCTACCATGCAGATGGACACAGGCGATGTAACCGAGAACGACCTGGACACGCTTGCTTGCTTAGACAGAGGGACCGCAGGAGGGGGAGAATTCTGCCAGTCCTTCTGAGATTGACATTTCCTAGCCCAACCATCTCTTCTCCAGCCCTTGTTTGAAAGAAACCTGGTGGCACAGAGGGCTGCGCATTCACTGGCCTGTGAACTGCAAGGTTGGCGATGCGAACCTAGCCCCTGCATGGCTGAAGGATGCAGGTGTGCAACCCTGTTAAGATTTACAGGCTGGGAAACCCACCCTGCCCTAGGGAGTCCCGGAGTCCGAGTGGAGCTGGCCCCGTGGCAGTGACTTGTTGTTGGAGTGAGGGCCTCTTTCTCTTCCATTCCCCTGGTTGTCTTGGACCTCACAAGTAGGTGTGGAGAGAATTTGGGTGGCGCTAACCACAAGGCCTGGTGGTATTTCTAAAATGCAGGAAAAAGCACACCAGCCATAGGGATGCTGTCATAACTGTGGTGTCCCAGGAAGACTACACACATCTTCAGGATTAACAGGGAAAATAGGTAGGCAATCAGACCTTACAGTTTCAGTGCAAGAAGCTCTGGTGGCACAGTCATTAAGCGCTCAGCGGCAAAGTGAAAGACTGGTGATTCATTTCCTAACTGCTCAGAGTTAGGATGAGGGTAAGAGAAGCAGGACTGGTGACTAAGACAGAGTGTGGATGTCAATGAGTTCCAGCTTCCTCCTCATGGCTGATGGATGGCTGGTCTCTGGGTTTCTTCTGACCCGTTGGTGCTCCTCATCTTAGTACTGTGGTTCATGTCCGTGGCTGTACCTCGATAGTTATTTGCCCCCGTCCCCCCCCCCCCCACATCTGTGTCATTTGCCAATCCTATCGAGTTGATTCCATGTAGCAGAATAGGATTACCCTATAGGATTTTCTTGACTTTAACCTTTATGAAAACTGATCAGCAGCTCTTTCTCCCAAGGAGCTGCCCAGTGTATTTGAACCGCCACCCTTTCAGTTGGCTAGGCATGTCCTCATTCAGGGAAAGGGGCCCCTTTCAGAGATATGCACATCTACATAAGGATGGTTTGTACTCATATCTTCTTTTAAAACCTGCATACAGAGAATAAATAGGTTACTTTTACTCATATGAGGCTGAGGTGTTGATTGAGTGTAATGCCTTGTGTCCAGGCAGGAGAATAAATGAGAATAAATGAGCCAAGCTTTAACCTAAGGATTGTCTACATGTTGAGATGCAGGTGAAGGTCTTGGCCCTCACTCGTTGTCTACTAGGTATTGTCTACTTGGGTTCTGACTCAGAGTGACTGTGGACTCTGTGTGCAACAGAACAAAACCCAGCCTGCTTCTGCATCATCTTCACATTCATGGTTCTGTTTGAGGCACCGTGTCCTTTCCTCCCACTGAAAACCTTCCTTTTTATTATCCCTCTGCCACACATGATGCCCTTCTCTCGGGCCTGCTGCCTCCAGATAGCATGTCCAAAGACAAGAGACAGAATCCTTGTTTCTAACAGCATTCTGGCTGTACTTCTATGAAGAGACTTGTTTACCTTCTGCCAGCCTATGGCGTATTCCTTATTCTTCACCAACACCACAATTCACATGCATTAGCTCTTCTCCTGTCTTCCTTATTCATTATCCAACTTTCACACACATAAGAGGCAATTCACAATGCCATGACTTGGGTCAGGTGCACTTTAGTCTTCAAAGTGACATCTTTGCTTTTTTCCTCACTTGAAAGACCTCTCACTTAGAAGTCACATTTGGCTAGAGACAGTATTTTCTTCTACTCTGTTGGATTGATTGCACAAATGGCCGCAGTTATTCCAGCCTTTGACTCGATGCCCTGGCCTTATGATTTCACAGCTCCTCCCATCCAGAAGTGGAATCTGTTTCCCCAGCTTTTGCCCCTGGGCTTGGCCCCTTGTAAGTGATTTTGTCAAGTGGAATGGTGGGAGGTGAAGATGTGATGAGGCTTAGGCCTGAGGAAGCTTACGCACCTCTGTCTGCTCTGTGGAATCCATCAAGGTACCTTGTGGCCTGCTGTGGCCCAAAGACTCTAGTCACCCCAGCTGACAGCCATTGTGCAGCCCTACATGAGGGAAGCAACCCGAGAGCAGACAGTGACTGCAGATATGTAAGCCGAAACCACCTAGGCTGGTGAGCATTAATGGATGTTCAGTGTTTTAAATGACCAAATTTTAAAGTGGTTTATGAAACACAGTAATGGATGCTCCTACCCTTCCAGGGTCAGCCACCCAGGGTAAATAGGTTCTAACAAACTTTTAAGCTAAGGCAAACTAGGAAGAAAGACCTGACTATACACATCTGGAAATCAGCTGCTGAAAATCCCACAGATCACAACAGAACATTGTTTGATATGGTGCTGGAAGATTAACACAGTAGGTTGGAAGGCACTCCAGATACTCAGTCGCCCCAATAATGGACCCCAGCACACCAGTGATTGTCCTAGTGGCGCCTGGCAGGACAGCACTTTGTGTTACTGTGCATGAAGTCACTCTAAGTCAGAGGTCAGCGCAGTGGCAACTAACCTATCATCCATCATCCAACATAAATGCTTCCTGCAACTCAGCAGGGGAGATTCCATCATCAGATGGAGCGGTGGAGAGGTTATTGTTGATGATGGCCTAAAACAGAACAAAACGAAAACAACCTCCTGCCATCAAGTTGATTCAGACTCCTGGCGAATGAACCTACAGGGCAGGGTGGAACTGCCCGTGACTTCGGAGACTGTAATTCTGTATGGAAATGACAAGCCCCATCTTTCTCTTAAGGAGTGATTGGTGGTTTCCAATGGTTACTCTTGCAGCTAGTAGCCCCACAACGCCAAAGGCAAGCCTCCATGCTTTTTATCATCAGCATTGCTTAGAGGCAACACCGATTTCCTAGCTTAATTGTAAAGCACTCAAAGGAAAGATCTTCAGATGACGGAACTGTGGTGGTGAGCTGTCCTTGAGTCTGTGCCAACTTATGGCCACCCTCGATGTGCATAGTTTTTGCGTGTCAGAGCAGACGGCCAGACTTGTCTTCCACGGCAACTCTGGACAGGTCATAACTGCCGACCTTTGGCTAGAACTCAAGCCTTGAGCCTCCATGTGGGCATGGCTTTCTCCTGAGACTTCTGGGAAATCTCACGATATTTCCCTGATGGAGATGAGAAGTTATCTCCCCAGTTGTTGGGAGTTAGTCTCAGAGACAACAAACTAAGGACAAGACAAGATGGCAGCATCCATGGAGCTAAAGAAGCCAGAGGAGAAGCCACACGGCTTTAGCCTGATGGAACCAGACCTCTGAAGCTGGAGAAGACATGTAGAGACCCTGCCAGCGCTGAGTTGCTTCTACCACCACTGGATGCTGTTGATGGACACTAGTGCTGGAAGCAAGGAGCCATGAGGGGACCCCTGCCAGTACCAGGACTTTGCACCTACTGACCTGTGACTGCATGAGTCGGAAGGAGAGGAGACTATAGACTGGTATCGGGCATATGGGCTCTTATCGGACTTATGACTGTGAACTGGACTGGGCTGGGATGTTTCTCAATGCCCCATTCCTCTTGTATATAAACCCTTCCCTTATATCCATATGCGTGTCTATGAGTTTGTTTCTCTAGTTTACCCGGATTGACACACTGTGTTGTGCTTCCCTCTGAGGAATAAACTCTCTGGGGGCAGAAGTGCTCTATATAGTTTGGGTGGGTTGGGGGGGATTCCCAGGTGCCGGTTTATAGCTTGAATGGTGTATTGTTTATTATTGTATCTCCCAGGGTGTAGAAGATCATTTGCATTTTTTCAAATAAGCCCTAGGCACTGTGATTTCAAGATCTTGTAGTCTAGTTGGGGGAGGGGTGATCGGCGATCCATCTTTTGTTAAGTGTTACATTACCTTTATTTCAGACAACTGATCTGATTACCTTGTTTTTGATTATTCTGCTTCATTGGGCTGATGTGACACATCTGATTTTTCTCCAAGGAAAATGGAGACACAGTGGATTACGTAGCTTCTCAAATCACTTCAATCGGCCAAGGCCAACTGAGATTTACAATTTATCCTCTTGGTGTTTCAGCTTTTGCCTGGCAATGGAAGTGACATTGCCTTGTTTCACAAAGTGCCTCTCAGGATAGCATGACCTGTTTAGTTTATATCTCAGGAAGCGCCACTCTCCTGGTATTGGCACTCTGACAGGAGGTGTCCTCTAATCAGAGATTTCCACACAAGTTTAGGAACGTGAACTGAGTGACAGGACATTTCTTCATTGCATTTCTTGGCCTGGCTTCTTCATTATTGTTGACTATGGAGAGGGGGAGGAGGGGTCGGGAATCTGCTTGGAGGATCTCCCAGTGTCCTGACAGTGGGGCTTTCTCAGTGCTCGGCGGCAGCCTCATGCTCAGTGATCGCTTGCAGCGGAGAAATGGCCTGAATGAAACTGCGTTCAAACTGGTGTTTGTAGGAGGCATTTCTAATGGCATTTCTGTCAAATTTTAACACATGCAGACAATTGCACAACCACAGCTTTCTAGAATGCCGAAAGTCTGCGACAATTAGCGTATAAGCTGGTTAGCTGGCCTCGGTTCTTCCGACGTTTCTTTGCTGACAACCTTGATAGAATACATTCTATTGTCATCTGAGCCCTGATTGCACGTTCTCCTTTTCCTGTTGCTTAGCACCAAGGACCACAGTCACCTTGCTTACCACAGAGAAGCCAAAGCCGAATAACAGACGCTAAGTAAATCGCTAATTGAACGGGTCAATGCTAAGGTTATTATAGCCTCTCGCTCTAAGAAACCATGTGAGGTCTTTTCCAGGTGTTGCTGCTCCTGAGAAGGGCCTGGAAGAGTTAATGTGCTCTGCCTGCAGGAGCAGGGATTTGGATAGGGATTTCTTCCAGGCCTCTGAATCGCATGTTTCCTGCTGCTATAGCAACAGGTTGAGAATTCTACCAGCTCAGTTCGGACTCTATTGGAAATGGCTGTGTGTAAGCGACTTCATTGTCTAGGGAGGGGACAACTGTTTTTTTGTTGTTGTTGTTTCTTTTCTAGGAGTTTCGGTGAAGGAGCTTCTTTGCACAAACAAAGAAGCCAACACAAAGCAGGAGCTAAGAATCAGGGAAAGGCAGAGCAAGATCACCTGCAAAGTATTTCCCATCTTTTATCCCCTGAGGAGGTGAAGGGTGGAGAAGGATTGAGGTTTTAATCTGTCATCAGTAGCATCCTTTTTAACCTCTTCTTAATGAGGGAGTCTCTCTTGGGAGAGACCCTCTGGCAACATTTGGAAAATGTTTTTCTATCACCATTGTCTTGGGAGAAAGATCGGGTTTTCTATTCCCATAAAGAGATCCAGTCTCAGGAGCTCAGGGTGGGAGGGGTGGGGGGCTGGCAGTGCTACCTACCCTTGTCCTGTCAAGTTGCCATGCCTCGGCCTATGTGACCTTGCTTTAAAGAGAGTCAGGCGCTAGTGTTTTTGCCCACGTCCTTTTCCAAATTTGGAGGTGACAGATTGGAGCAGGGTGTAGGTGGAGGCCCTCTGTGCTCACCAGCCCTGCTAATTTCACGCTGTCCCTGAGGGATTTCCTGAGTGGGAAAAGCTAACCAAGAAGGCAGAATGGACGTGCGCATTCCCACGTAGTTTAGTGATGTTGCAAAGAGAAGACAAAAACTGAGCAAAGTTGCCCCAATGTTATTAGATTCCCAAAGGCATCACAGGCACTTTCGAAAACACCCAGCCCTTTCCGCAGAGATTCTGTGTGACACCTCGGAGAAAGAACGATCAGGTCAGGCAGGCTCAGGTGTGTTGGTCAGGACATACTGGCCAACTGTGGGTGTGTGGGTCATGGGATGAAGCCAGTTGAATGTCACATCACTTTGGAGTGGGTACCCAGGTGCTGCTGCGGTTTGGCATTGTGCCGCTAATCACAAGGTGGGTGGGTCAAACCCACCAGCTGCTTGGAAGGAGACAGATGAGACTCTGCGGCATCCAGAAAGATTTATCTTCTCAGGGACCCTAAGGAGCGAGCAAACAATTCTCCTCTGACCTGTGAGTGCAGCGTGATTCCCTGACAGTGGATCGGCGTTGATTTATCATATTGCCACACAGTAAATGCCACGGCCATTTCCCCATTGTCTTTTCTCTCTGCCTGGTTCACTCTTCATGACAAATTGGTCTCAAATACCTGAACAGGTTGGGCCTTTACTCAGAAGCAGCGCAGACTCTTTTAAAAGCTCCCTTTGAAAAACCCTTTTCGAGGGCTGAGCCCCGGTGATGTAGTGGTTGTGCGCAGGACTGTGGCCCACTGGGACGGAGGTTCAATTCCAGCAGTGGGGCTGGGCCTCCTACTCCCACCACCGGAGAGCAGTGATGCCCAAAAAAAGAAAAACCCTTTTCTCCCACCTGTTTGATTATGGGCTGTGCCCTTCCTCTTTGACGGGGACCATGTTCTCATTGACGTTAAGTCCCCTGTGACCCCCGTTTGTGTTATATTGTACAATGAGTACAAGACCCTGGGGGTGTGCAGGGGGGTGTGGGGGTCTCGTCTTCGCCGGGAGGGGCGCTGGACAGTTCACACAGGGGCTTCATTCCATTTTACATCAAATGAAAGAGTTCGACCAGATTTAGGATTTTTTCCCTGTCTCTTCCCCTAACTCAGTTGCTTCAAACGGGTTAGAGGTTTTGCTTTGCCAAACTTCATAATATTCAAGACCCAAGGCCACTCTCCCCCAGCACCTCTCCTGGCCTGTTTAATAGCGCTTCCTCTCTCTTTAGTATTACTTCCTCCTGGAAGTCTTCCCTGATCGTCAGGCCAGATCAAGACTCTGGGTATACTGATCATTTTCATCCATCATAGTTATTATAGTTTATAATTATGTTTTTCCTGGGTTTAAAAAAAATTCACATCCTCCTGAGCCCTGAAACTGAATATTCTTTGAATCCAGTGCTAAAGGGTTCTCTTTGCCATTTTATCTGCCCAAAGGACATCTGGTGGCATAGTGGGTTGTGAATTGGGCTACTAACTACAAGGTCAGCTGTTGGAATCCATCCTCCACAGGAGAGAGAAATGAGGCTCCCGTAAAGATTTCCAGCCTTGGAAAGCCAGAAACACCATTCTGTTCTGACCCGTAGCATAGCTAGAGTCAGAACTGAGTGGCTGCCAGTGAGTTAAGTTTACCTGTCTCTACGAGCAATTTCATAAATATTTGTTAAGTGACGGAGAGATGGGGAGGGTACAGGATCTGAAGACTTTCTGACCTCGTTTCTCTTCTCTCCCTTTTCCATCCACACTGCAGACCCCAAAGTCTCCATTTTACTAACTACAAGGTTCAGGAAATTAGAACAAAACAAAAAAAAAACCCTAGACCCTTGTCATTGATTGGATGATTTTTTTCATTAAAAAAAAAATCACATTACCGCAGCCCACAGTGTTGACGGTTCAAATCCAGTAGCAGCTCTCCAGGAGCAAGACTGAGCTTCCTACTCCCACCAGGGCAGTGATGCCACCAAAAAAAAAAAAAAATCACATTATTGGGGCCTCATACAACTCTTATCACAATTCAGAATACAATCATTGTGTTAAGCACATTTATGCATTTGTTGCCATCGTCATCCTCAAAACATTTACTTTCTTTTTTTTTGGGGGGGGGGGGAACATCACCGCTCTCCGGTGGTGGGAGTAGGAGGCCCAGCCCACTGCTGGAATTGAACCTCCATCCCAGTGGGCCGCAGCCCCGCGCACAACCACTACGCCACCAAGGCTCAGCCCAAAACATTTACTTTCTATCTGAGCTCTTGGTACAGCTCCCCATTTTTTCCCTCCCTCCCCATCTCTCCCTTCCTCCCTCATTAACCCTTGATAATTTTAGTTTCAAACTGCCAACTTCATTGTTAATAGCTCAAGAAGTAACCAGTATACAACCAGGTCTCTTTATACTGTGTATTGGCCAGTGTAAAAATGTCTAGGGTTATCTTGCGTCTCATAAGAATGTTTTGAGAGAGATTATTAGAAACTTCATAGAGAAAGTGAGGCACCAAAGCAAAACGTTCACACTTGCTGCCATCAAATGGATTGTGACTCATTAACAGCGTTCGGGACAGTGTAGCCCTGCCTGGGGGTGTTCTGAGGCTGTAAATCTTTATGGGAGCATAATGCTGATCTTGTGGTTACTGCCCAAAGCATAAGCTGCTACACCAATGGTTCCCAGACTTCCTGATGCCTCGACCCTTTCATACAGTTCCTCATGTTGTGGTGACCCCCCCCCCCAACCATAAAATTATTTTCCTTGCTACTTCATCACTGTCATTTTGCTACTGTTATGAATCGGGCAACAGGGTTATTCGACCCCCAAAAGGGTTGCAACCCACAGATTGAGAACCGCTGTGCTACCCCAACAGGGTTCCTTAAAATGGGGCACAGAGAGGTTAACTAATTGTGCTATGCCTTTCTGAGGACGTTGGAGGCCCTGCAAGCAAGGGCATGTTTTCACACAGAGTTCTTACCCGCAGTATTGAGTCGAGATAGAAAAGTTTGCCACCCTGAGGTTTTATGTGCACACACAAAAGAAGCTCACCAAAGGGGACTCCAGACCATTTTTTGCTTTAAAAACTCGATAAATACCAGTTATTCAAAGGACTGCAAGTTCCTGTAAAACTGGAGTGACGTTGTGAACCATGCCGGCAAATGATCGCACAATCAAAGCCAGTCATTTCCCGAAGTATCTTTCGACCGTGCGTGACAGTTTGATTTCAGACGGCAAGACCAGTCAAGCTTCTGGGAGGAAAAAGCAAGAATTCCTTAGGTTAGAGGGTGGGATTCGTGATCCCTTGCCAGGTGCAGGCTTGAGTTGATTGGAAAAGAAGATACCACTGCTGTTGCCCTCGCTGAGTCTGCACTTTGCAACCAGAGTGGTCTGGTGGGTGGTGGGCGGTGGGGGGAGTTTTACTAAGGAAGTGGAATGTCAATGACAGCTTCAGAAAACTGTCACCCAGCGCACTGCCGTGGCGTCAATTCCGCCCACAGCAACCCTGAAGGACAGACTAGAACTGCCTCTGTGGTCTTTCGAGACTGTCACTCTTCACAGCAGCAGAGAAAGTCTTTCTCTTGTGGTTTCTCACTGTTGACCTTGTGATAAGCAGCCCATCGGGTAAGGAGTATGCCACCAGGGCCCTGCCACAATGTGTCCTGGGAACTGGGATGGATAGAGTATGGGGAGGTGAGAGGTGTGTTGTTTTCTTGGGACTCTTCTCTAGAGAGCTCGGCTCTAATGGGGAGAGACAGTCTTTCTCTGCAAAGTTGTCACCGACCCCCATTCTCACCTACACTTAGACACCAAGTATGCCAGGAGAAGGCTGTTTTCTCTTCCCAGCCTGATCTCCAGCCAGGCAGTATCCCTCCTAAAGCCATTTCAGCATATGGGCTGACTAAGCAATCACATGTTCCCTCTGTTTTTACAGAGAGGAAGAAATTTTAGCCAAGAATGCAAGGTGTGCCTGTGTGGATTTTAAACACTGAATGTACCACACAGCATGGTATATATCTCTTGGTCAAAGAACTGGAAATATGTTTCACTCAACAATATGAATTGGCGACTTCTCTTATAAAAAGACATAAACATGATTGTGCACGGGACTGCAGCCCACTGGGACGGAGGTTCAATTCCAGCAGTGGGGCTGGGCCTCCTACTCCCACCACCGGAGAGCAGTGATGCCCCCCCAAAAACAAAAACAAAAACAAAAACAACAAAAAAAGACATAAACAAAGATAAGATGCAGGGATAAGAGGCTTTCCTGCTATAAGCAGCCTCTGGATTTCCAAAGGGATTTGCCTCGTGCTGGCCCTGATGGAAACAAATAATGATGTAAAACATTTCAGCTAAATGCTTTGTCAAGAGAATTATTTTCTCTTCAGTGGTAACACCTCTTAATTTCAGAGAAATGAAATTTTCTTCTTCCTTATATGGAGTTGAAAAGAATCTAAGACTCAAAAAAAAAAAAAAGGGAATCTAAGACTCCCCTTCCTCCTCCCCCCCAACCCCCGCCCTGTGTCTGGCATATAATATGAACTTTTAAAATTGTTATTGAATTGCAGTCGGCACCTCAGAAATATTTGGCCCTTTCTTTTCTCCTTGGCACCTCCCAAATGAGAAGCACTGCTGACATTTGGCGCTTGTCGATATCCTGGCTTTCTCCTGGACTATGGGGAGAGACAAAGAGAACCAGGGAGTGTTGAGAGATTGTTGAATAGAGATGAGGGTGATGAGGACCCATGCCCACATTTTTCTAGTCCCTCCTGTACAACTACTTTTTCCAGTATACTTGTGGATGGCTCCATAAGATACCAGGTGCGATAAACTCAGCACTCTCTTCCCAAATTGGCGGCCTTAAATCTCACCCTCACTTTCCCCTGATCCCCAAGCCCAAATCCCAGCTTAAACCAATAAAATGTACCAAAAGACAGCACTTTTCAAGAGGTCATGTAATGGACATGATCATGGAAGACTGAAGTAGCCACCATACCCGTTGATGCTTAGAGAAAAACACTTTTAAAGAAACCCTTTTTAAAAGTCCACGGACAGGTCAGGTTTGCAAGTGTACGAGTGGTCCAGGGCTCTGGACGGCCAGGCTTGTGTGACAGGGACGTGAGTCACTGGACCTGAGGAGAGCAAACAGGCACTTTCCTGCCCCCCACCCCCACCCCTGGGAGAGAGCAGCCAGCTCAGTGCAGCTTAGCTTCTCTGGCAGTAGTTTCCTGATCACAAAACGGGGTATTGAGGATTACTATTTTTTTAATTAAATCATTTTATCGGGGCTCTTACAGCTCTCATCACAATCCATCCATCCATCCATCCATCCATCCATCCATCCATCCATCCATCGTGTCAAGCACACTTGTATATAGGTTGCCATCATATTTCAAAGCATTTTCCTTCTACTTGAGCCCCTGATATTAGCTCTTCTCTTTTGTTTTCCCTCCCTTCCCCGGGTAGTGAGTATTAAATGAATGTAAAGATTGTGTCATTTTCCCACAAACATTTTGAAGCCCCCTCATAAAAAAAATCTGTGCCATCTTAAAAACGGTTGCATTATCAAATTGGATTCTTGGCTACCCCCACATGTGTGTCACCGTAAAACAGTGCTCCCTGGGTTTTTAGTGGGCGGTTTTTTCAGCAATAGATCGCCAGTTCTCTCTGCCGAGGCGCCACTCTGTGGACTGCCAATCTTTTACTTAGCCAAACCACTCGCTGTTGGCACCACCAGACACTCCCACATCCAACTGGGAAACCAACACATACTGCGCAGTACCCAGTGACTGTTGGCTCTGATTGGCTTACAAGTGGCACCTGTATAGGCAGCCTGACAGCATTGTGGTTAAGTTGCCAGCTGCTAACTTAGAAGGCTACTGGTTCAAACCCACCAACTGCTGCATGGGAGAAATACGTGGCAGTCTCTTTTTGTAAATACTATATCTTTGCCAACCCCTTTGCAACCTCTGCCCCGGCTTGATGTCTGAGGGTTCATTTTAACTATTTGGAAACTTTGAGAATTCTCAGTCCTATTGTCACTTTCATCTCCCATAGCTAACTGGACCATGCTCCCACGGTGAACAGAGTGAGCCAGGAGTAGAGAACTCTTCTACTGACTAACCTGTCCACCCTTCAGCTTAGTCTGGACAGTTCATACACTGGAGTTCAATGACGCATGTTCTTTCATTGCCATCGATAGGTAAGAGAGAAATAGCACCACACAAACAAGTCTGTCACATGAAGGGCAGGCAGCTGCCTGGGTAATGGGTGTCAGATGGTACTGCCTAGGGGGGTAAGTCAAAGGGTATTGCCCCTGGGTTCCAGTCCCAACATGTAGAGGTTCATTCCTAATAAAATGTGTTCCAACCCATCTCTGTGCTCAGACAAGTTCTCTCAGCAAGTATTATACTGGTCTTCTCAAGGGAATGCCTCCCCACCCCCAACAAACTGTCCAACCCAAGCAGTAGCTAATATAGGGATCTGTTAGGCAGAAAGATCTGCTTATGGGATTTCTTGATGCTCCAAAGGGGGTAATCTTGATCCATTTTCTCAAGGGACACAAGGTGATCACCCGAGCTTACTGTGAAGAACTCGTAGGGAACTTAGAAACTTCCCTGGTGAGAAAAAGGCCAGGAAAGTTGCCCCAAGAATGAAACACTTCATCTGCTCATCCTTCAAGGCGCAGCTAGGACTGTCTTATGAGCATTTCAGTGAGAACTTTTATCCCATCTGTCCTACAACTTGCACCTTGACATTTCAAGCTTTTTGTTCTCCAAACTCGAAGATTATTTTGAAAAGGACATGGTTTGAGTCCGTCAAGAATGCCCAAATTGTCATCGTGATGTGGTGCAAACTGAATTGTCAGAATTCTTCAAAGAAGGATTGGATATGCATATAGAAGTGTATAGACCCAAAAAGCCTTGTTTCCCCTAACTCCTGTACAGTTCACCACAATTCAGAAGTGACTCAATGGCAGTATGTTTGGTCTGGGTTAGGTATATATTTTCATCTTTCTTGTGGATTTCCAGTTTATCATTTTGTCCATCGCTGTCTCCTCAATATCAGTGGCATGGCCCTCGTTTATTTTCGTGGGTTACACTTCATGCTGCTCTAGAAGAAGGATCACTAGGAACTATAAGGTGGCTTTGTTTGATTTGTATAGTTCAGACAAATGCAAGAGTATCTGCTCCAACTCCCTTACTTTCCAGATGTGGAAATTGAAGCCCAAGGAAATTAAATGAACTCTCCCAGGGGTCAGGTAGCATGTCTTCCCCCTTAGATACATGGTCTGTTGGTCTCCTGAAGAGTGACCAGTGCACATATGAGGAGACTTCAAAAAGATGGTGGGGAAATTCCATTATTTTCGTTATGTTGTTTTCCACATGCATTTTGAAGCACCTTTGGGAGCCATTGTTCTGAACTGTAAGATTGCTGCTTTTGTGGAGAGGACCTCAGATAAGGTAATTGCCCCTTTGGCCCCGCCTTTTCCATCTTTGGCACATTAGCCCCGATACTCCTCTCCATGGGAAATGTGAGTCTGTCTATTGTGTGAAAGAGGGGATGGTGACAGAATGTGCACTTACTTCCTGTTTTTCCCCTCCAAAGAATAGCTCCCTCCCCAAACCTGTGCCCTTAGCTACAAAGTCATGACCCAAACAGAACCTGATTCCTGAGCTCCCTGCATGGTCTAGGGAGTCACAAAATAATGCCCCACAGTGACCATCCAACTAGCTCTTCAACTCAAAGGAAGGGTGACATGTGGAGATAAGGGCTGGATGTTAACGAATAACATTTTCAAGGATAAGTGATTACTATTTTGAATGCTCCTAGCTAGGTAAAACTGAATATACACACGACATGTAGATAAAGATATATCGAAAGAACTAAGCATAGATACACACATTCACAATCTAATGGCATTTGTTCAAACCAGGATTTAGCTAGTTCTAACATTATCCAAGCTAAAATAAATTTTTCTCTCAATTTGTAGATCATCTTCTTGTTTGGATCCAGTATTTGGCATCTCCTCCTTTTTAAATATAATGTCTTTTTTTTAGAGCACAACTTATATATTTCAAATGGACAAAACATTAGTATCATGTACAGTGTCTTGAGATAACTTTCCCTTGAATGGGAGCTTTCTGTTCAGTACTTTGAGGTCTATGAGTCGTTATCTAAAAGATGTACTACTGTGGAAAATGAAGACTGCTTAAATTGAGTGTGTGGGGGGGGGCCTTTGGTTTTTCTTGGTAATTAACTGCTGTAACACTGTCCTTTGAGTGGCTGAGGGAGTTTCATATTTCCTTTGGGCATCATTAGGCACCCGAGCTCTTGCAGGACCACTCTGATGCTGTAAGAATTCTGCCATTTTGCCAGCACTGATAGGGGTCTTGGATCCACCACTCCATTAGAACTATTCACGCCATTCATATGATTTTTTTGTTACAAATCTTACAAAGGAGGGTGCTTCTGGGTATTTAGGTCCACATTCTATTTTAAGGCTATATATCTGCTTTTCGTAAATTGTTCTTGGAAGCCCAGATATCATCCCTGTCCATCTTGTAAGTGTCATGTCTTCGTCATCTTCTAGACCCCAGCTAACTGTGCCATCTCCTACTCTTTTCTGGCCTTCTTCGAGTTCTTCCAACAGTCGGAAATTGTGAGGCCTTTTCCTCCCGAGCCCTTGGTGGCTGCCATCTTGCATTGCTGTCACTCTCAAATATAATGTTGTATCAAGCAACTGCTGTATGCCAAATACCATCATGGGGACTTGGCATGAGATCTCATTTAAAATGCATAGATCTGTGAGATGGCTTGCTTCTCCTATTGTACTGACAAGGAAACTGAGGCTCGAGGGTCAGGGTAACCATTCTCTGCTTTCAAGAATCCATCTCGGTCTTGCAAGGAGGGCAGACCAAGGTTTTAGGCAAATTCCCAGTAGAGGTTATTAGTCCTGTTGCTGAGCCAAATAAACCCCTTTTACTAGAATATTTAGCTAGATATACTCCAGAGACTGACTCGTCTGAATTTTCAAGAAGCCAACAACTTTTTAGGCAGCTTTTTTCTGTTCCCTATTCCCCTGTGTTCCCTCACTGCCTGCTTCTGAATACAGGCAAAGCTTAGAGAGAATGTGGGTTTGGTTAAAGATTTCTGTGATAAAATAAATACCACGCTAAAGACAGTCACGTGATTTTTCTGTTTGTTTCCCAGTGCATAGAAAAGGTATGCCTACACTCCACTGTAGTTTATTCAATGTATGACAGGGACAACGCTTGCAACCGTAGAATTACCCAAATGAGCACTGGTCAACTGACTTGACTTGACACGGGGCTTCCCAGAAACTTTCATTTTGTAAAAAATGCCATCATCTTTGAAGCTCAGTAAGTTGCGAGGTCTGCCTGTAGCAACATGTTCTCTGTCTCCTGAGTATTTCTGTTCCTTTCATTTCTCCTTGCATCAAAGGCCTCTATCTCTTCCCTGCCTGTACCCACCCCCTGGCCCTGGCCCCGGCCCCACATACAAGTGCTTTTTTGAAGAATAAGTTGCTGGGAACAAGAGCAGTTCTGAATAAATGTCTGAACTGTAACTCTTGTGTTTTGTCGGCCCGGAGTCCTTTTATAATAGTTTCTGTGTTGGAAACTGGAGTAGGTAAGAAAGATAGCAGGTAAGTGAAATACTTGCATAAGTCCAGCGACGGCCTTGACATTTTCCAGCAGTGATGTCTATGCTTAACACTTTTAGTGGGGTGTGTAAAGGAGGGTACCCCTTCAGAATCAATTTGGGCTTGACAAGCTGTGCTCTCTCTGTAGTAGTAATGGGAAAAGCTGCTGGGTTGCTGTGAATCAGAACCGACCCGATGACACACAGAACATAACAGCTTCAGGTACACATTCTGCTCTACCATCCCAGTCCTCAGATGGCTTATGAAGCTCCCTTCTTGTGTAAGGACAGGAAGCCTAACTAGGCATATATCTAGTGTTCAAGAAACCAGACCAGCAAGTGGCAGCTAGACTCCAGGTTAGCTGACTCCAACGTCCATGTCCTTCCCCGCTAGGCCAGAGGGTCCCTTTTGTTAGGAGGGAAACAGGATAGCACAAATGTACTTGCCAGCTTGGACTACAAGTGAGCTTGGATTATGGTGAAACTTAAAATCCAAGCGAGCTCACAGATTGAAGGTCTGCCACCCCTTAGCTCATGCTGAAGACCCGCTGATGGTTCAGAGCAGATGTCCAACAGCTGGATGCCAGAAATGCCTCATGGTCTATCCGTCAGTGTCTCCCCGGTTTGGGCTTATTGGGAGGTATAACTTCTGCATAGATTGTGAAATGTGAAGGGCTGTGAGACGTGATTGCCAAGAAGATTCCCCAAACACCCATCCAGTTACAGCAGTTGGTGATTCTGGGCTGGGCGTCCACCCAGGGCTGTTATTCGGGATAAATTGTATCTTTAGAAGCGCTCCTTGTTTGAATAACATTCCACCCAAAGTATTGTTTGCGCTTCTGTGTAAATAATCAGTGCTCCTTATTATAGCCTGGAGCTGAAAAGAGAGTAATTATCACGCTGGGCACAGCTGCAAGTTGCCATTGCCCAATCATTTGTTCAGGGGTTAATGACGCCCTGTGCCTTTTGATGGTCTGCTTTATTGGAGAATGCCCAGGTTGGGTTGGATTTCTCCTTCTTCGTTTGCTTAAGAGTTAACAGGGTGGAAATACCAGTCTCTCCTAGTACAGCTGGTATCAAGGCTGAGCCAGCTCTGGGGTAGCTGGACAATTTGGGGTTGTTTTTTTTTTTTTTTTTTTTTTGGTAGCTGGACAATTTAAAAACATGCTAAAGCCACAAAAGGATGGGGGCAGTGTTCTCAAAAAGGCACTCGTTCTTAGCTGTGCTGTGTGGCTGATCAGACTGCTCAGAGTCCTATGTAAATAACAGGAGATTCCAGGTCAGGGTAGAGATAGTGACTGAGGAAATCAGTCCGGTCCTTTGGCAACAGACCAGCTTATTGGAAGAGTAAGGATCTGGAGGGTGGAGAAAGGGAGGTGCTTGCAGAATTGAATTCCAGCAGGAAAAATTCAGCTCCTGCGAGACTGGCTTGAGGAACAGCAGGCGCTGGAACAGCTCGTAGGTCTCTGGCAGGGACTCACAGATGCTTTCTTCAGCGTGCCACTGGACTGATGGATGGACGACAACCGTTTTTTCACTTGCTCATTTTCCTCCAGAGTTGAAAGCCAAGGGCGGAGCTTGGCTGTGGTTTAAGTTAGCACATACAGCTACAGAGAGCAACTTTGGCTGACAGTTCCACCAGTTAATCTCTGTGGAAGTAAGCCCCCAAAAATGCATCCGAAGACCCCCCAAATTATTAACTTGATAAATTATCTCTTCATTTAAAATAAGAGGGTCCTGACCAGAGCACAGACATTGGTACAGATAAGAGCTCTCAGCACATGTAATCCAGGGCAGACAAACCCCTCAGGAAGC
The DNA here is from genome assembly GCA_004026705.1 of Nesogale talazaci. Taxonomy (NCBI): domain Eukaryota; kingdom Metazoa; phylum Chordata; class Mammalia; order Afrosoricida; family Tenrecidae; genus Nesogale; species Nesogale talazaci. Next base: position 20,754 of record PVJH01033424.1, read on the forward strand.
GTAATGGGAGTAGCAATTACCAGGAAGGTAAGGAAAAGGCAGGGGGGGGGGGTGTGTGGAGAGAAAGACGTATAATACTTTGCCCCACCAGTGGCACCAACAATAGAAATGTGGGTGAGTGGAGACAGTAGACGGTGTAAGACATGAAAATAATCATTTGTAATTTATCCAGGGTTCAGGAGGGTGAGGGTGGGGAAGGGAAGGAAAAGAGGAACTGATACCAAGAGCTCAAGTAGAAAGAAAATGCTTTGAAAATGATGGTGACAACATATACACAAATCTGATGGATACAATTGATATACAGATTGTTATAAGAACTGGAAGAGCCCCAAAGAATGCTTTTTAAAATCAAACAATGTATTACATCGGGCATATATGCTGTAAAAGACTTCTTTAATGGGTTAAAGAACAAAAATAGACACTTTGAGGATTAAAGAACACATGACCTTAAAAAAAAAAAAAAGCTTGTTCATTAAAAGCAAGCCACACCTAGTTGGAGCTGCCTTCTGAGAAGACCTTCAAGCGCTCCTGGTTTCAAACAAAGAGTGGGAGATATTTGGCTTATCTAAGATAAGGTGACCAGACATCCTGCTTTTTAACAATTTAACAACGTCCCACAGTGTTTTAAAATTAAAATATATTACAATACTATTTTTGTGTTTTATGAAAAT
>PVJH01033425.1:0-21438 GCA_004026705.1 Nesogale talazaci
GGGCAGGGGACTCGCTGTGTAGGTAACAGGAAGGGTTAGGACTTGGAAGGGTGGGCTGGATTTTCCTTCCCCCTCCCCCCTCCCTGGGACCTGGCACTGTGCGTCCTATTGCCCCCCCCCAAACTGTCTTTTCGAGCCCCCAACTGCCCCTGCGGTGAGATGAACAAGCAGAAGGGTGCTGAGGTCAGGACTAGGTGTCTACTGGGTAATGTTGGGGGTGCAGAAAACGCAGCCAGAGAACCAGAGGCTACCCCAAGGGCCTCCGACCCGTAGCCGTACACACACGAATTCCTAATACGGTCATTCCCAGAACGAGTGCATGGCAAATTGGGAACTGGGAACCTCTGGGGGGAAAGTTTTTTTTTTCCTGGCCCTAATTCATAACCGAAAGGCTATTTGAGAGTCATAGTGTCTCGTAGAACCCACAGCCTGTTGTGTAAGCCTTGCATCACAAATGAGAGCAGGACGAGGCTCTGGAAGCATCATTCCCTCCACACTTACAAAGAGCGGGCACATCCCTCCCCCAAGGGAGGAGCCCTGGGGCTGCAGCGCCTGGGAGAAGGAGCGCCTCCTGTCTGCCAGGCCGCTGTCCTGCCGGCGCCATCCCGGGTCCGACTGGCTCCACTTTAGAGAGCAGGGAACTGAGGTTGAGAGGATGTAGAACTGGGGAGGGGGTCCCTGGGGAAGGGCAAGGGGGCTGGAGGAGTCGGGCATGTCCTGGAGGCTTTCCTGAAAGCCTCTGTTCCCTGAGCCCAGGCTCGCCGCCTCTCTCCTGCTCTTCCGCTGGCCCAGCTGCCTTCACTCAGCAGCACTGCAGAGCCGTGCCAAGACGAGGGAGGCCCGCGGGTCGAGGAAGCAGCCCCCCTTCCTGGGAACTGAGTGCAGGGAGGGGACAGGCCGGTGACCGGCTGCCTCCTTTGGGGCCACCCTCAGGGATGAAGGAGAATGATGAGAATCCGAGGTGCGTGCGATGGGCACAGAGGCAGGCCGGAAAGAGGTACCAGCCAGAGGGCAGTCGGGCTGGAGAGGCATGTGCAGCCCGGTTCTAGGCTGGTCCATTCTAGGCCCCTCCATGGCCCTGGCACTTGCCTGGTGGGGAGGAATCGGCTTTCCCTCCCTAAAGCCTGGGCAGGTGGGAAGCAGGCTCATGAGGGAATGCGTGGGAAGGGACCTTTGAGACCACCAAATCCAGGGGACTCAAAGCCTATCAATTATGGAACATGTAAACAGTCTGACCGAGCACAGGCCCTTCCATCCCTACCCTGATCGGGTTTCCCCGTGGCCTTTCCTGGCCCGGATCTCTGTGTAAACACAGCTTCCCGCCGGGTCATCTCCGTGCATATGCAAGTTCAGTGCCACTTTCCACCTGCATTTTCGCTGATATCAGGGGCCACGTGTGGATCAGTACGTTACAGCCTGCTGGCCCTTTCTGGAGAGGGTGACAGGGGTGTGGTGGAGGAGACCAGGCCGGCAGTAGGTGACTGGGTGGCAGCCACACCTGAGTCACAGATTAGTCCCTCTGCCTTGGTCTTCCCCACGGCCCGTGGGGCTTAGAGATGTGCTTCTCTTTTACAGCCTTGTACACAGCTCCTCCCGCCCTGTGGGCGTGCACAGGGACCTTGGCTTGGTGTGTCCAGTGCATTCTCTCACTGTCATCAAGTGATTCCAACTCCTAACGCTTCTACAGGGACGCGTGGAACTGTCTCTGTGGGTTTCAGAGGCGGGAGAGAGCTTCCTCTTTCTCCCTCGCAGTGGGAGGTTTTAAACCTGTTGATCTATCAGCAGATCTGGCAAGATGCTCCAAGCAATGGTATCTCTAGCATCCCTAAGTCATTCTTCTCTAGCAGTTTCTTCACAAAAGGTCCTCAGCTTGGATGGACCCACCCTGAGCTTTATGACTTGCCTGGTGCCCTGTAGAATCCCAGTCGGCATTCTAGCCCCTGAACCCGGGGACGTCATCTCGTCTGTACCTGTGGAAATAGGCCTGGCTCTTCGTCATGCTAAGGAGGCCATGGGTTCTGAAACAAGCAGAGGAGGCACACAGAGAGGCAGGCCCCAAAGACAGATACCAAGATGGACCGAGAGTCCCTTCCCAAAGAGATGGTGTCCAGCCTGCAGGCTTTGAGGCTCCGGAACTGGCTGCAAAGAAAATCGTGCTCTTTAAAGCCACCTCCGGGTGGTATTTTGGTTACAGAGGCAGGCAGGCAGGCAGAAGCAGAGTAGACAGCCAGACAGCGTCCTCCAAGCAGCCCCTCGCAGCATTCACATCCTCACCCAACAGACACGGAGGTTCAGAGGCCCACGCCCAGTGACGCAGTGGGAGGGCTGTGTTTCAGCTGCCCAGCTGAGTGGCTTCCAACAGGAAGCAGATCCCCAACGCACAGACGGGGGGACTGAAATGTGTGTGATGAGTGAAATGACTCATGGCACCACTCGCTAGATAAGCAGCGGGACAGGGTTCAAACCCAGGGTTCTACCGGGCACGTTCATGCTGTGCCCTCTCGCCGCCGCTGGCAGGTCATGGTGGCCTGCCTCAGGAAGGTTTCATTGCCTGTGGCGCTGTCTGGCCCGCATCCTTAAACACGGGGCAGCTGGAGGCGGCCCTGAGACCACCTGCAGCCTGCTTCTGCTCGGACGGCACTTAACCCACCCCAGCAGCTTGCTTCCTGCCCTGACTGCTGTGCAAGGACTTGGCCAGAAGGTCCCCATCCAGCGTCTGTTTTCTGCTGGTGTCGCCATGGCCACGGAGGCCAATTCCCAGCATGCCTTGAGCACCATGCCGGCACGGCCCAGGATACAGGCCCTGAGACTGCCTGGTTCTTCGCCAGAATCACGTAGAGCTCATTTCAGAAGGCGCGTGCCCCTCACCTCCAGTCTGGGATGCGACCTGACTTGTAAATCGTTCTCCAGGAGACTTTGCCCTGGTGGTACAGGGGTTGCGTGTTGGGCTGCAATCTGCGAGGTTGGCAGCCAGAAATCACCGGCCCCACCCAGGGGAGACGGGCGGGGATTTCTACTCCCACGAAGAGTGGCCCTTTTCAGAAGCCGCAGGATGGCCGTGAGTCAGCCTCAAGTTTGGTTTGGTTTGGCCCTGGCTGGGCTGCAGTTTTGTAAGGATGCTGGGGGCCTTAGTGAATGGTACACAGTCTTTTTCGTATACGTGCTGCCGAAGCAAGCACGGTACACAGTCTTTTGATGCCTACTCATGGATAGAGGCACACGGACACGCACACACACACACACACACACACACTCCTCGCTTTTCCAATATCCTAGTTTGAAATAGGAGCCCTGGTGGTGCACTGGTCTCCTAGTCAAAAGGCTGGTGGTTCAAGCCCACCATGAGACCTGGTGACTTGTTCCTGTAAAGATGGCAATGTAGGACCGCCCCATGGGGCAGTTCCACTGCCCTATAGGGCCACTGTGAGTCAAAACTGACCCGATGATACCCCCACAGCAATAATTTGATACCCCCGACAGAACCAAGAACTATGGAGCAGGTGCCTCTGAGAAGCCATGGCAGACTTCTCCTGGGGTGTGCACTGCGGAGCAGATGAACTAGCGTTCTAACAGGGGCGAGTCTTTGGTTTCTCACCCACAGCCCACTGGGAGGAGGAGAGGAAGGATGGGGAGTGGTGTTTCTGAGTGCTCATCAGAGCTTCGCCAGCTTGTCAAGTGTTGAAAACAAAAAGCGCTGGACACCGCGGCGGCTAAGAAGCCATTGATACGTTTTAGGACAGCCAAGGTTCATCTCATGTGGTCGAGGGAGTCGTCAGTTACACTTAGTACAAAAAGAAGCCGAGAACTGTACCCTCTAAGTACGTCTGTCAGAGAGGGCTGAAAAAAGCTTGGGCAAACTAGGATTGGATTTTGACTCGGAAAAATTCACTGATGAACAACAGCGTCCCTGTACTTGTATCCAACCTTTATTTACCTTACTTTCAGTTGCCCTGTAGCCCCCAACGATTCGTAGAACAATGAGTCATTACTTCTCATAGACCTTTGGTTTGGTTGGGCTGGCCTGGCAGAAGTAAAACTGCCTTTGTGTTCAAAATCCTAAGGAATCTACAAAGCCCCTCAAAGTGTGTGTGTGTGTGTGTGTCAGAGAAAGAGAGAGCAACTAGGATACTGATGGTTCCTGAGCTTGGCAGGTTTGGGGATTAAGTCCAAAGAACTGGAGGTCAGTGAACCGGATTCAGGTTCTAGACCCGGCCAAAAGCAAACAAGCCTTCTACAGCATCCACTTTTATAGGAAGCCGGCCACCTTCCCAAGAACGTGACCTGTCTCTTGCATCAGGACTGTGACCTGAGTGAGAGAGGGCGTTGCACCCTGATGTTCTTAGGATGGAGGGACTGTCCATAGCAAGCTCCATTCTGAGTCGATCCCATTGTATGAGGTCACATCACGGGGGAAAAACTAGGTCTTCACCACCACACCAGGAGCCCTGGTGCCATCGTAGGCTACAGAGCGGGTGGCTCACTGCATCTCAGCAGCTGCCCCACGGTAGGATGAATGTAAAGCTTTGCAGCCTCGGAAAGCCCATCCAGGGGGCAGGCTCTTGCACAAACACTCGGCTGTATTTGCTCCGTGGGTTGGCACACCCACCCCTCTGCCCCATACTCTGGCTGGTTCTGGTGCTGCTCCTCTGATATTATAGCCCTTCTGGGTCCAGGAGGTCCACTGCACAGGAATCTCCGGTCCCGAGTTGAGGCGTCACTCCTGGCTCGTGCTGGTGATGAGATCTCTCCTCCTGCTTCTGGCGGGCTCATTTTATACCCAGCAGGATAGCATCCCTGGGAATCCTGGCCACAGTTCTTCACGGGTGAATCCTTTCAGAATCTTCCCCTGTACTTTTTTGCCAGACATCTGCAGGAAAAGGTCACTCATTGTGAGTTTGACCTTGGCTAAAAGAGCCACATCAAATCCACTGCCCCTGCGACCTAGAGATGTCCTCTGAAAGTGAAAGCTGGGTCTCCCTTCCTCAGTGACTCGGGCAGGGCCTTCCTCAGGTCTTTCTTGGCAGGCCAAGTCATCTTGACATTTGCCTCAGGGAGAAACTTGGACCTGAGGTCAGATGACTTCACAGCTTCTCCCATGCCTTTGACATGTGACAGTCACTTTGTAAGTATTGGTCCAAGAATGAGCTTTGGTAAGCAAGACTTCTGCGACTCTTCAAGTATGCTAATTCCCATTCCGCTTCCACTTATTATTTATGAAAGGTGCTTTCTGGGATCAGTAAAAAAGCACGAGTAGAGGAGGGACTCTTCGGAGCAGAGGAAATGAATCATTGACATCTGACTGGCCTAGTTTTAATCTTGCCCCCCGGGTAAAAATGATTTGCATAAGATCCTACTGAAGAGTGGCTGAGCAGAATTGCGCTTCCCGGGGTCCCACCTCCTTTGGCTGTTCCTCCAGTCTGATGAGAAACGTCAAAGTCTTCCATCCAATGGGAGACATTTCATCATGGTTCTCAGCAGGGCAAACAATGAATAAGAGTCCGCCCTAGTCCACAGAGAGCTCACAGGTTGTCATTACAGTTTGTCTGTGAATGAGAGGACCTCCAAAGGCGTGTGGCTCATTTGCATAGGTCTGCCTGGCCTGACATTCAGAGCATGGGGAGATGGGTCTTGAAGGATGAGTAGGAGTTCGCTAGTGTAGCAGCTTTCTGCTCAGAGTCCTGGGAGGCGCTCGCTTGCCTGGGGTTGGTGACAGGTATATGAGGAAGGGGCAGGCAGTGGGAACACCAGGTCCAGTGAAGTCAGATCGTCCAGGGCTAAGGAATGGAGCATTTGTGAGACTGGTGCAGGGCCTAGCAGTATTCCATCCTGTGGTGCAGCATGCTCTGATCCCTGCCCCTGACGACAGCAGCGATGTCCTTACTGCTTTCAATCTTGGCAAACCATCTCTCAGATCGCTCGATCGATGGGTGGACCAGATCAAGTTTATTGAATGGATTTCCCCCCCAACAGTTTTATTGGCAAGTATCATATAATTTAGTAGTTCATTCACTCGAGCATATCGAGGAGAACTGTACAATCATCCCCGCATCAATTGTAGAGCATTCCATCGCCACCACCCCATGGTTAAATTGCCTGTAAGATGCGTTATGAAATCACAATCCGTTCTAGTGCTACCTCTCCACCTCTCATCTTCATTCATCTTCATTATCCCCCAAATCCCCTTTCCCTCCCTATCACCCACTCCCACCCCTGTATACTCAGTCACCCCTTGTATCAGTTATTATCATTACGCATCCACTCCTCCTATATTTTTCGCATCAACTCCTTTCTGTATTTCTCAGAAAACAAGAAAAAACAAAATCGCACTAAGGTGGTAAAACACCATAGTATACAGACAAAAATACAAAAAATGCATAAGCAGGAAAAGACCCCCCCAACAACATTCAAAAAGCCAGGGAAGAAATTTCTGTCATGGAGCCAATTAGAGCAATTTCTATCCTGAACAAATTCAGGGGGAGTCTCAAGGGCGATCCACTGGCCAAGGATGGAGTTTAGTCCAACATCGTCAACACGACAATGGTCAACTGGCTCTTTTTCCTTCATTGTGAAAGGATTTCTTTCTTTTCGTAGTAATCATTTTATTGGGGGTCTTAGAGCTCTTATAACAATCCATCGCTCAATTGTATTAACCACATTTATACATACGTTGCCATCATTTCCCAAAACATTTTTTTTCTACTTGAGTCCTTGGTATCAGCCTTTCTTCTCCTCCCTTCTTCCTTCCCTCCTTCTCTCACCCTCGTAAATCCTCGATCAGTTATATGTTTTTTCATATCTTACGCCATCTGTCATCTCCCTTCACCTGCATTTCTATTATCTGTCCCCCTTGGAGGGGGGTTATATACCCAACCGTGTAATCAGTTCCTCCTTTCTCCCCCTCCCCATTCTCATGGTATCGTATCCCACTATAGTCCTGGGAATGTGAGTGGGGTAATTTGTTCCCGGACAGCATGTGTCAGGAGCTCTTACCTGTACCGATGGGTGCACTCCGTTCTAGCCGGATGTGTAAGGTAGAACTGGGTCATGATCGTGAGGGGCAGGAAGCATTTCGGAACTAGAGGAATGTTGTGTGTTTGGTGGGTGCTATCCTGCACCCTGGTTGAAACCAGCCCTTTGCTATGACCCTTCTGTGAGGAGCTGTCCAATTGTTTACGGATGGGCTTTAGGTGTTCACTCTACACTCTCCCTCATTCACAGTGATAGGATGTTTTGTTCTTTGAAGCCTGATACCCGATCTCATGGACACCTCATGATCACACAGGCCGGTGCCCTTCTTGCATGTGGGCTTTGTTGCTTCTCAGCTAGATGGCCGCTTGTTTAACTTCAAGCCTGTAAGACACCAGACGCTCCATCTTTTAATAACTGGACACCATCAGCTTTCTTGACATTTGCTTCTGCACCCACTTTGTCTTCAGTGATCATGTCGGGAATGTGAGCATCAGAGAATGCCAGCTTATTAGGACAAAGTGTTTTTGCATTGAGGAACACTTGAGTAGAGCCCCAATGCCCGTCAGCTACCTTAATACTTAACATATAAATATATGTACATAGACCTATATACCTATAGCTTATAGAAATAAATTTACATAAGTATGTGTCTGTATTTATACCTCTCTAAATGACTTTTGCCTCCTAGTTCTTTCCTTTATTTTGAAAGGATTATTTTTACGAGTGTCCTGAAACACTAAGACGTTGTATGATATTGCAGAAACTTTGGAAGCAAGAGAGAAGACATTTAGTGTCATCTTGGAATGACAAAATTCCTTGTGTTTTCCTCTTTCATCTTTCATGTGGAAATTTTTACATAGTGGCTTACATACTGCCCTGGCTTCCTCAGTTGGCTTTATCGTGTAGATTTTTTCCTGTTTTAAATTAATCTTCAGTCATCATTTCTAATGACTGCATAATATATTGGTGAAACATACTGTAATTAGTTCAACCGTTCATTTTCTATAGGGCATTTGGTTACCCTTAGTTTATTAATTGTACATATTTCTAGTTTCCACTTTACCCACTTAATATTATTTATGTCTAATAGCCTCGGGCTTGTGTCCCCGCTGTCCTCCCAGCCGTTTTGCCAATCTTGTCCAGGGAAAGGGGTGGTCAGGGATGCTCCAGCCAGGTGGCGGAGGTCAAGGTGCCCTGCAGAGATCCTGGGTCTTGGAGCTGCTCTTTTCTCCCTGGAACTGTCCCAGCTTCTCTGAAGACCCCTCCTCAGAGCCACCACTCATGATGACGCAGCATTTCTGTGTCTGCTCTGTCCTGCCCCTTCTCTCCATCTTACCGAGGCAGGAACTAGACTCAGAGACATCGAACAACTTCCCTGAGACTTCACGTCTCGTCAGCGCAGAGGGGGACTGGGAGGCAGTCCCCCAGCCAAATGACTATGGAGTCAGAGCGTTCACCCAAAGCCCCCTTCAGGGGATTGTCCCGCCATGGGTCAGGCTTGAACTGAGACTCACAAGCCCCCCTTCACTTATTTATTCCAGAAGTCGTCCCCAGATCTGGGACGAGGCACAGTGGGCTGCAGTCCTATGCACAATCACTATGCCACCGGAGCTCACCCCTACCTTGATGGACCCTTTATGGAAATCAAGAAAGGGCTCCAAACATGGCCAATGGGTACATCAACAACCAAGTCTCCCTGTGCCTCCCAGGTCAAGCCTCTGGTCTTTCAAGATGATTCTGTCTCACAAGACCCCCTTAACTCAGCTGAGCCCCCGTGGCGCAGTGCTTGTGTGTGGGACCACAGAGCACAGGGTTGGCAGTTCAAATCCAGGAGCAAATCCAGTAGCAGTTCTCCAGGAGCAAGGCTGGGCTTCCTACTCCCACTAGGTGCAGTGATGTGAGAGAGAGAAAAAAAAAAAAAGTCCCTTAACTCAGAGAGTCACACTGTCCCAAAGGGTTTCCAAGGCTCTTATTCTGGAGGGAAGCAGGGCGTCTTTCTCTGGAGGAAAAGTTGTTGGGTTTGAACCACTGATGATTTGATTAGCAGCTGAGTGCTTCATCACTGTGCCACCTGGGATCGTCATCAGCAACCCAGATAGGGAAGGGAACGTGTTGTTGTGTTGTGCTCAGGTGTCACTGAGTGGGCTCCAACCCACAGTGACTCTGAGCACCCCGGAAGGAAAGGAGGCCTCAGCCCACAGATGCAGCCACGGTGCCCATCCAGCAGGCCCGGGGTCTCCCTCTTTTTCACCGCTCCTCCACTGGACCAAGCACGATAGCGTTCTCCTGGGACTGATCACTCCTGACACTCTGTCCAAAGTGTGTAAGGCGAAGTCACCGTCCTTGCCCCAGAAGAGCTCTCTGGCCTCCACCCCTTCTTGGTTTGTCCGGTGTGTTAGTCCGGGTAGACTAGAGAAACAAATTCATCGACACGCATGTGGAGATAAGGGAAAGGTTTATAGACAAGAGGAAATGGGACATTGAGAAAGCATCCCAGCCCAGTCCAGTTCAAGGTCATCAGTCCGATATTAGCCCACATGTCTGATACTAGTTTATAAAGGCTTCTTCTGACGCATGAAGCATGTGCAATGACACCAGGCCCATCACAGGCCAGTGGGTGCAGAGTCTTGTGTATCAGCGGCTGTAGAAGCATCCTGACACTGGCAGGAATCTCCACGTGGCTTCTCCAGCCCCAGAGGTCTAGTTCCATCAGGGTAAGCCTGTGTAGCTTCTCCTCCAGTTCCTCCAGTTCCTAGGACTCAGGGTCTATGCTGCCATCTTGTCTTGTCAGTCGAGCGTCTCCAAGGAAGTGAGTCAAGTCTCTCACCTCCAATTGGGAAATACTGCAAGATTTTCCCAGCATTCTCAGAGAAAGCCACGCCCACACAGAGGTCTCATGGGCTCTCTCCAGAGTGACTGGCGAGACTCCACCCCTACACCCCCGATCATGAAACTGACACACGAGGCCATGACTGCCACATCCCGGTAGCCGTGGTCCACGGCCCTTTGAATATTCTTCTCCAGCCCTGCACTTCAAGTACAGCGGGGCGGAGCCGGAAAGGGGGTTCATGCCTCCTGCTGCTCTTGGGAACGAGGTACAGTCCCCGCGGGTAGGAGAGCAAAGCTGAGGAGGGGGAGCTGGTGCCAGCGGTGTGTGCCAGCTGCCACTGTTGTCCCATTCGGGAACCTAAACTGCCAGAAAGCAGGGGCAGTGGCTCAGACCCAGCCCAGGAGGGCACACAGTGCAGTGCCCTCTGTGCAGCTGTCCTCTCTGCAAGTGTTGTGGAATTTCTGGGCAGAGAGGGCTATCCCCAGCCACAGACCTGCCCCTGGGGGCACCTATCAAGGCCCACCTATCCAGGGCAGGTGAGTGGCCATGCCTTGGGCTTCCCAGTCAGGCTTTGAGGAATTTGGCCCAGAAGGCTAAGTTCCCCAGGGCTTACCCCACCCTGGGTCAAAAACTCAGCCCTCACGGGGCAGCCCAGCAGCCAACCTGGAGCCAGTGTCCCACAAGACCGTGCTGGAACATCTGACAGGCCCCTCCCCGCGCCACCAGATGCGCGTCCGCTGGCACCTAATTATATGTCCTGAGGCCCAGGCTGGAAACAGGATGGGAACAGCACGTCACACTCCTGGAGATCTTGTGCATGTTCAAAGCCAGTTCACTGACACTGGGATTTGCCAGTGGGACGAAGGGTGATGGGATTGCTTCAGAAACACGACTCTGTCTCAACCCAGTACAACAAGGAAGGTCGCCTTGAAGCGAAGAAAGGGGGCGATTTCATGACTAATCAAAGCAAACTTCTTAGGAACCACAGAGAGAAAGTTTTCTGAAACAGCTGAAGACATAGTTGGAGGAAGAAAGCCATATTGGAAATGTCACGGGGAGAAAGGGAAGGAGTGAGGCGAGGGGGGTGCTGATTATAAACAGATGGTAGACCCTTAGTAAGTCAAGAGGTGTACACGATGTGAAAAAATGGTAAGTAAAGTGAACTAGAACTAGAAAAGGTATCAGTGAGTTCATTAGGACACGTATCAGCCGTCAGGGGTCCTCAATCTTTTCAAGTGGGGGGGCCAGTTCACTGTCCCTCAGATCATTGGAGGGCCAACTATAGTTGGAAAAAAAATGACTAGGAACAATTTCACAGTGGGCCCGGGTTGAGTCAACTGCTAAGCAGAAAGGGGGTGCCAGCAAAAACACCCGACAGACCGGATAAATGTCCTCAGTGGGCTGCATGTGGCCCCCAGGCTGGGCCATAGTTTGCGGACGCCTGGTCGAGATGGTGTCTTTAAAAAAAAAAAAAGTTACCTACATCTTGGAACGTTTCTGTTTTCAGAGCAAGGAGGAACGAGGAGCCATCCTGGCTGTTGCCAGTGGTGATCGTAGTGGGGTGCTCACAGAAAGGGCAGCACTCTGGGGCCACCCGGGGCACCCCGGCATCTCGTTTGAAAGATCACAGCCATCGCATTGCCTCTGGGGCACAGCTCTCCCCTGCCAGCACGAGGTCTCCAGGGCAGCATGTCCCTTCCCTACCAAGCACTCCCAGCATCAGATGGATTCTCCACCCCCTGGCGGGATGAAGAACAAAGTCATCTTAGCCTGGATCTCACTGTCGCTTTGCTGGGTGGGCTCCGGGTACCTGTGAACCCTCAAACTCACAGGCCTTGAGTGGAGCCAAGGTGCAATTGTATACCCCCCACCCCTCAGTTTCTTAGCCGGTAAATCTTCCTGGGAACAGAAAACCTGGGCTTTCTCCCGAGGAGCAGCCGAGAAGGGAACCGGGAACCTTGCCGTTAGCAGCCCACCCATAACCCACGCTGCCTTCAGGGCCCTTCCACGAGGGCTCGCCATGGGGGAGACGCCAAGAATGCGCTCTCCAACAGCCCGCGGTTCTGAAACCCCTTCTGGGTCCCAGTCGCAGCCTCCTCTGATCCCCACTCTCCCTTCCAGCAGGCTGCTAGGTCCCAAGGCAACTTTAAAGCTAATTACAAACAGCACTTGCATAAGCATGTAAAGTACTTCGAAGAGATATTTTGCCCCTCAGTCCTCTCTCTACCCTGGGGGAGGGCTATTCTCAGAGCACTTTATGGAAGAGAGAGTGGAAGATTGGTGCGCAGGGAGGTCAGTTTATATGTCCGAGGGTGTGCAGTGAAGGTGGAAAGCAGTGGAGCTGGAGCCCCCCGCCTTCTAGATCCAGATGCAGCATGAAGAGCCCTCTGAGACTCTGAGAAAGAGCCCTGGTAGCAGAGAGGGTATGCATTGAGCTGCTAACGTCAAGGTCAACGGTTTGAAACCATGAACTGTTCCAAGGGAGAAAGACAGGCTTTCTACTCCCCTGAAGAATTACTCTTGGATCCACCCCCCAGAGGGGCACTTCTGTCCTCCCCTACGGGGTCCAAGGGAGTCTGAATCAAGTCAATGGCAGTGAGATTCTGTTTGAGACTGAGACAGAGGTAGGTCAGCTACATGGAAGCACACAGAACTCCATGCCCCAAAGAGTGAAGTCTCCTCTATGTCAAAGAAACCGATTTAAACGCAACAGATGATGGTAAGGACAGGTACACAGATGGTCTCCATAGAGTGTAACAAGAGCTGTGATACCTTTAATAGACACCCATGGGGCCAGGGGAGTTGGCTCAGATGGGACACAAGGGAACATTCAGGGTGATGGAAGTATTCCGTCGCGTGAGGGTGGAACTGTTTGAATTTGTCAACACTCACCACATACACAACGGACCTTATGGCATGTTGGCGATAACTCGGTAAATGCCAGTACTGGATGCATTTAGGAGTTTGGGGGAGGTGGCTTCCATTCCAGAAATGGAAGCTTCAGCCATCGGCCTTTAATGAAAGTCTTCCGTGTCAACAGAGACACTGAAATTCATACGGGATCTGGAAACTCGATGCTGGCCCATGCCAGGCACCTGCGGAGAGCTTGCGGTGGCGGGGGTTTGGGAGTGGACAGGAGCCTTTGCATGGAGCAGCCAGCAGAACGGGGGGTGAGGGTGTTGGCACCCCGGGCACCCTGTTGACCCCCACTAGGTGCCCTGGAGCCTGCACACCCCTTGGGCCCGCTCCCGTCCCTAGGTTTTCTGTTTCTGCCTCCCAGCTGGTACGGCAGAGACCAGCCCGAACACCTCCCTTCCTACAGAACTGCTGCATTCCAACATCGGCTTTCCTCGGGGTGCCAGCCGACAGACATGGCCTTCGTTCACTCAGACACGTACGCGCTAACACACATCACACTTGCACGAGGTGCGGCCCGGGGTGCCGGACAAAACAGAGAGGGACTTGGAGTCCCTGCCTGCCAGGGAGGGCCCGCTCCATGTCGATACCGTTGTTAAAATGATATGTGTTTGGGGGCATGGGCCTGAAACGTCGTGAAAGGAATAGAGTCAAGGCAGGGGAGGCAGGAAGAAAAGAAACAGACCAAGCCAGTCACGTCGAGTGCGTTTCCTATTCGTCGCAGCCCCGTATGTGGGAGCCACACAGCACTCTGTGTGGTTCAAGGCTTGGACCTCTCGGAAGGAGATTGCCAGGCCTTTCTGCTGCGTCGTCTTGGGGTGGGTTAGAACCATCCACTTGTGGCTGGTCGTCATGCTCGGAAGCATTTTTGCCACCGAGGACGCCGTCAAACAAAGCAGCCTCTCTCCAAATCCTGGTCGATTCACTTGTTCCTTGGTTGAACCACTGGACATAGAAGCACTTTTTTTTTTCCTAACTGTAATCCTAACCCTAACCTCTCACCATAACCCTAAGAACCGCTTTTGACTTGCAGGGAAAGGGCAGTGTGGCGGTCATGTCCTTGATGTCAATTTCATGATTGGGAGTCCAGGGTTGGAGTCTAGCCTGTCAATCTGGAGATAGTCAATGAGGCCTCTGTGTGGGCATGGCTTCCTCCTGAGAATTCTGGGAAGTCTCGCAGTATTTCTCAATTGGAGGAGAGAGACTTGACTCAGTCTCTGAGAGACGAACTACTGACAAGATGAGATGACAGCATGCTGATCAATCCTGATTCCTAGATACCAGAGGGACTGGAGGAGAAGCCACATGAGCTTACCCTGATGGAACCAAACCTCTGGGGCTGGAGAAGCCATATGGAGACTCCTACAAGTGCTGAGAGGCTTCTACTGCCACTGAATACCGATGAACCCTGAGCCCTGGAAACGAGGAGCCATGGGGAGACCCCTGCCAGCGCTGGGATGCTTCTACCGCCACTGGACACACAAGGATCTGTCCCCATTGGCCTGTGATTGTCCTGGTATCATTGTGCATGCTTTGTAAGTTGGAAGGAGACTTTACAGACTGGTATCGGACATGTGGGCTAATAGTGGACTTAGGACCTTGGACTGGACTGGGTTGGGACGCTTTCTCAATGTTCCATTCCTCTTGTATATAAACCTTTCCCTTACAGCCATATGCGTGTTTATGAATTTGTTTCTCTGGTCTACCCAGACTAACACAAGCCATTTCAGATGGCCCGGTCTAACATAAGTGGTGAAAGGCCTCTGAAATATTAAGTCATGTGGAAGAATATTACCCGGAGTATTGTTCCTCCAGGGTCACCGCTGCTAACATCGGGCCCCTTCTCAGCGATCGGGAGATAGGAATATTGGTTTTTTAAAATCTAGTGTGCTAGCACTTGTCGGAGCAAAAACGTCAGCCTCCCCTCACTG
Source organism: Nesogale talazaci (assembly GCA_004026705.1). NCBI lineage: Eukaryota > Metazoa > Chordata > Mammalia > Afrosoricida > Tenrecidae > Nesogale > Nesogale talazaci. Next base: position 14,647 of record PVJH01033425.1, read on the forward strand.
CCATCGAGGCTGTGCCAACTGGTGAAGACCCCGACAGATGGGATAGAAGTGCCCTGGGGGGTCCGAGACGGTGACTACAGACGGGAGTAGAAAGCCTCATCTGTCTCCTTAGGACCGGCTGCTGGTTCCCAACTGCTGGCCTTGGGGCAGCCCACGAGTCCCCCAGGCACCTCCAGGCCTCCTTATGATCAGTCTAGACAAGCGCAGGTAGAATCAAAGGCGACAAGTGCCCCCTTCTCAATTCTGTTGCCTTCTCAGAGGTCACTGTGGGCAAAGTGTTGGCTGTTCTGCTGGCAGGGGGTCTTACTGTTCGTTTGCATATTTAGATGACTCCAATGCACAATTAGTATTGATAGTTTATTCACGTAAGCAAATCCAAGAGGCAAAACGCCTGGCGCTGATGTCCCAGGTGGTGACGATGGCTTCTCCCGCCAGGAGATAAAGGCCGCCTGTAGCCCTGTCTGCTGGGCTGCCCCGCCTGGGGTCCACATGTGACACCTCAGCCATCAGGCTGTTCTGGCTGGCTCCTCCCAACAGCCCCACCTTCTGGGGGACCTTGGGGAGGTCCAGTGTAGCAGGCTGATGACAGAGATGACCAGAATGGACAGTAACTTCCCTGTCAAGCGTAAGGTCCATGGTTTGAGTCGGGACCCGCCGTGGCTGTGTGCCCATTGGAACGGTCAGTTTCTTTGCTGGGTCTCAGGAAGGCATCTACAAGGACACGGTCTTCCCTCACCGGGCAGAGAGCGGGGAGCCAGGCCAGGAGCTGGACTGCAGGCTTGGGTCCGGCTCCCAGTGGACTCCGAGAAGCTCAGCTCACTGTCCTGGGCCCTGTGGGGAGGGTGGGGCTTCAGAGCCTGCGCGTTGAGCACTGACCTTCTTCGAGCTTCTTATTTTGGGCTGATTCGGACTCTTGGTCAGTGAATAGGAGTCAAGTTCCACTCCTCTCTCTGGGGGTTCCAGTAGACAGCCCCTTGATCCCGCTGTGGGTGAGGATGATAGTGGAATACGTGCCTCCAGGTTCCCAGGCTCCATCTACCCATCATGCTCTGGCCTTGGTCAAGTTACTGAACCCTCTGTGTGCCTTTCCTGCATGAGCTTCTGTTGGGCGTGTTGTCAGGAGAGACCAGTCCCTGGAGAACGCTGCCTGCTTGGTAAAGGGAAGGGGCAGCACAAAGAGGAAGGTCCTGACGGATGGACACAGTGGTGGGAGCAACAGGCTGCAAAAATAGGAGCGATCGTGTGGACGGCGCGGGACCGGGCGGTGTTTCACTCTGTTGCTCAGAGGGTCGCTATGGGCCAGGGCTGACGAGATGGCACCCAGCAGCCACCACAGGGAGAACTGGTCTGAGGGGGACAGCTGGGACTTCAGTCCCGGAAACCCACAGAGCCAGTTCCCAACTGCCCTGTAGGATCGGTGAGTCGATGGCAGTGTCTCTGAGTGCTTTTTTGGGGGGTAGGCAGGCCTGAAACTTCCCCTGTCTGGCTCCCGGCTCCTGAACCAAGTTCCCACAGACTCCAGCTTGTGTGCCGCATCGGGGACAGGGACAGGCAGTTGGAATGGAAACCCCGGAGGTGTTTTTCTGTAGACACGGTCAAGTTTGTGTGTGGGGGTCCTGTGTCCTGCTTTGGAAACTCCTGTGCAGATGGGGGACCCACAAAGGGTGTGTATGGGGGATGATAGGCCAGGGGCACTGGGACACGGTGGGGTAGAGGGACAGTGGATGAGCGGAGGCCTTTGCTTGTGCAGAGTATGATGGGGGTGTGGTGAGCGGGGAGAATGGAGAGTGGGAGACGAGACAGAGAGAGACCTCAGGCTTCAGACCACCTCCAGGGAGCTTGATCAGCTCGTCTTGCTTTTCTTCTCCCAAGGCTGGCAGCTCGGCTTGCTTCTTGGGGCTCAGCAAGCATGATCCTCCCAGAGACCTGGAGCCCCGAGCTGGGTGGTGTCCTGGGATGCTATTGCTCGCTCCTGCTCCCCACAGTTTTATTTAAAAAAAAATGCCTGAGCGATTGTTTTCAGAGGCTATTGTGTCCGATTGTTTTCAGAGGCTATTCTGAAAAAATGGTCCGAGAGTGAAGATCTTTACAGGCCTTCCCCTGGCTCCAGGTCACTGACTCCATCTGCCTGGAGGCTCATTTAGGAAGTGGTGCTGCTGGACTCACTCATCCCTCACTGAGCCCCGCGCCCTCCGCTTCTTCCCCGGAGGAGAGGCCTGAGCGCACAGTGGGAGGCCGTCATCATTCTTCTCCCATCCCAGCGATCATCGCAGCATCCCCTGCTTGCCTCTCTTCGGGATCTGAGGTGGGACTCATCCCACGGTGATTGACAGGGAGTCCCTTGAGGGCCTCTCACAGGCTTCTGAGGAGGCAGCTTCTCCTGGAGGACCCGAGAGGAGGGTCAGGACAGGACTCCCTGACTGCAGAGCACCTCTGGCTGGAGAATGGGGTCTGTGCGTTGGTCAGAGAAGGCAGGAGTCATTTGAGATCTGAATTAGAAGACCTCACAGCTAGGTAAGGAACCCTGGGGGTTACACGCTGGCTGCTAACTGCGAGGTCAGCAGTTTGAAACCACTAGACGGTCAAAAGAGAGAGAGAGAGAGAGAGAGAGAGAAACAGACAGACTAGACTTTTTACTCCTGTACAGAGCTACATTCTCAGACTCACCGGGGTGGTTCTGCGCTGTCCTGCAGGGTCACGGCGACTCTGCATTGAGTGTGAGTTTGTGGACAAGGGCGGTGAGACAGCTTTGACTATATTCGGGAGAAAAGGGGGAGCCAGCGGAGATTGGAAAACGGGCATGTGGCCCGACTTGAGCCAATCCTGCTGGGAGATTCTTGTGGTCGCAGCAGGTGAGAGCTGCCAGCAACAGAGGGTGTGAGGACCTGCCCGCAGGTGGAGGGCTGCAGGTAGTTTACCTGAGAAATGAATGACAGGGAGCCAGCCAGCCAGCTGGTGTGAAGCGTCTGCAATGGTGCCAAAGAGAGAAATCGTTGGGGCTGTCACCTGTGATGAACTTTCCATTCTATTGTAAATGTGTCTATTGTGTCTCACGTATTCCTGTAAACTGATGAGAGAAGAATTTCAAGCCCACCTCAAACCAAGGAGATAAACCAGTCAGGGTGTCGTGTAGCAATGATGAAACGTACGACTTTTCTCTAGTTCTTCACTGCTTCCTCCCCCACCACCGTGATCCCAATTCGACCTTACAAATCAGGCTAGACCAAAGAATGTACACGGGGACAGATAGGAGCCGAAAACACTGGGAATCCAGGACAGATGATCCCTTTAGGATGAGTGGTGAGATGGGGTGATATTGGGAGGGTGGAAGGAAGGTGGGGTACAAAGGAGGAACCGATTACAAGGATCTCTGGGTTACGGACAATGGAGAAGTGGGCGAAGGGGGACATCAGACAGTGTAAGACATGACAAAGTAATAATAATTTATAAATTAGCAAGGGCTCATGAGGGAGGGGGGAAATGAGGAGGTGATACCAAGGGCTTAACTAGAAAGCAAATGTTTGGGAAATGATGAGGGCAACATATGTACAAATGTGCTCGACACAATGGATGGATGTACAAATTGTGATGAGAGTTGTATGAGCCCCCAATGAAGTAACAGAAAAAAATAAAGAAGCTAAACAAAACCCAAATAAACGTAAAGACTGAAAATAACATCAAACCCAGGCCCATCAAACCAAATGACTTAACACTCATGATAGAGAGAAATTCTTGAAAGCAACAGAAAAAAGCCCCAAGACGTATGACATGTGCGTGAACCCAGGTGCAGACTGACCCCTGACCTACAGCGGGAAGTTCTGTAGAGCAGAATGCGGCAGAGCAGTGTGTCTACACTGTTGGTAGTTGTCAGTGAGTCGCTTCTGACTCTGGTGTGCGGGGGAGGAGGGCTGTAACCCCTCAGAAACAGACTGCTAGGCCCGCCTCCCGACACCTCTGGGTGGATTGGACGGCCAACCTTTCAGCCAATCGCCAAGCGCTGTTGACACCACCCACCCTATGATCCACCCCTCAATATCTTTAAAAAGTGTGCGTGAAATCAAGACTGTTAATGGACAAACTCATCAACTCACAGCCATCGAGTCCAGGCTGGGGCAGGGTGGAGCTGCCCCTGAGGGTTTCTGAGATGTAATTCTATTTTTTGTTGTTTTTGGTTTTGTGGGCATCACTGCCCTCTGGTGGTGGGAGTAGGAGGCCCAGCATTGCTCCTGGAGAGCTGCTGCTGGATTTGCACCTCCAACCCAGTGGGCTGCAGTCCTGCGCACAACCACTACACCACGGGGCTCAGCCGAGACGGTCACTGTTGTTGGGAGCAGAAAACCTTGTCTTTCTCTCTTGGAATGTCTGGTGCTTTTGAATTGCTGATTAAGGACCGCAGCCCAACAGGCAAGCCAGACACCACCGGGAATCCAGGGGACCAACGACCCTTGAGAGAACGCTCCAGCAAACCCGCACAGCAAACCCACAATTATACTTAGCGATTTTGACACTCTTTCTGCAGCAATTGATGAGTCAGGTTGATCCCCAAATTAGTACAAGTAGACAAAAAAAATGTAAAGACCATCCGAGTGACATGGACACATCAACTGGAATGAAGTGCTGTTTTTTAGAACATTCCAGCCAACAGCTGCAGAATACCCATTCTTTTAAAGTGGGCTGACATGCTTCTGGAAACACACAATGTACTGGGTCACAGAACAGGGCTAAATAAATACACACATATAAAAAATTAGGTTTGTAAGAAGTGTGCTTTCTGATAAAAATGGATCAAAATAGAAATCAATTGCAGAACGACATTTTGGATACCCCTGAGTATTTGGAAAGTCATCACCTCGTCTAAATAACTCATAGATAAAGAAATCGTAGACATTAGAAAGTGTGGGGAGCTAAACCAACGGTTCTCAACCTGTGGGTCGGGACCCCTTTAGGGGTCGAACAGCCTTATCACAGGGGTCACCCAATTCATAACAGTAGCAAAATGACAGCGCTAAAGTAGCAACAAAAATAATGTTATGGTGTGGGGGGGGGCGGGTTCACCACCACAGGAGGACTTGTATGAAAGGGTCGCTGCATCAGCAAGGTTGAGAACTGCCGAGCTAAACAAAGATGAAAACACAGCATGTCAAAACCTGGGGAGCGAGTAATACAAGTAATCCTGAGAGGGGAAGTGAGAAGATGAAAAGGTTGATACTAGAAAAAAAGGAAGATCTAGGAACTAAGCTTCCCTCCTAAAGAGGAAAAAAATAAACCCAAAGCAAAAAAGTAGGAATCACATAAGAATCAAAACCAATGCACAAAATTGGGGGGGGGGAATATCTATGAATCCAAAGCTGGTTCTTAGAAAACATCAAAAAGATCAGCAGATCGACTGCTTAGGGAAAGGAGAAAGAATACAATGGAAACCACACCAGAAATAAGAGAGCACATGACCACGGCTTCCACAGACGCACAGACTGGCCAGTCAGTGCTTTCAAAGGCCATCTGCGGAGGGACTTGACAACTTAGACAAATTACTTAAGAGACATACGCTACCAAAGTGGAAGCCTCGCCTGACGCTCATTAGAGAAATTGAATTTGTGGTTGAATAACTTCCCCGCAGCTCCTAGCCCAGATGGCTTCCATGTGGAATCCCACCAAACATTAAGAATGAAATAATTACAGTTCCGCACAGACTCTGCCAGAAAATAGAAGAGGGAACATGCCCCGACGCATTTTCTCAGGCCCGCAGTGCCCCAATATAGATCCGGAAAAAAAGACAAGACCGGAAAAAAATAACTACAGACTCGTGTAACCGTCTATGCCCATTTAACATGGATGGGAGGTTGGTTGTTACAAGTTGAGCTGTCTGTCAGGCAGAGTTCTCTCCAGAAACAAAACTAGGACCCTTATGATTTTATAGATGATAGATAGATAGTAGGTTTATACAGCACAAAGGACTATCCCAGCAAATCAGTCCACACAGCAGTACAGAGGGCTCAATTCCACTCACTTCTGCAGAAGAGTTAATATACTGAAAGTCCTTCAACTTACCGGGTCCAAGGTCAAGGAAGCAGACAGCTGAGTCTTCCCTCAGGCAGTGCAGGCGGAGTCCCAGAGAGGGTCTTCCGAAGTCAAGCGTAGTGAAGCTGGTCTCAAAGGTGCCCCAAGCTGCAGGGCCACAATCCACAGCTCGTGTCGCTCACAAGTTGAGGCCGAGAACTAGTACAGCAGCCCCTCCTCACTGGTCCAGCCACCAGAGAGCAAGCGAGAAAGGGGCGGGGCCACAGATCCCCTTTGCCCTCTTATCAAACGGCGACCTAATGAATCCCACATGTTCCTATTGGCCAGGTTGGCACAATCAACTTGACTATTGCAGGCTGTGACGTGCAAGGTCGGCAGTTCAAACCCCCCCTCCCCGCCCCCACTTACTCTGAAGGAGAAAGACAGAACTGTCTACTCCGGTCAATAGGTAGCGTCTCGGGAACTCACACAGCGACCTTGTCCTGTAGGGTCGCTGTGAGTCGGCATCGACTGGAGGACAGTGAGGGGGGCTTTGGGGAGGGTTGTGAGGTGGACTCTCCTGGGGGCACACAACCGCTCCAGCACAGTGGCTTTATTCCTACTCTTAAAATCACCCACCAAGCCGATTCCACTGCTGCGGAGTCCCTGCTAATGCATGGCGAGCCCCTGCTGGTGTCCGAGCTGCTGGTGGAAGCGGCTGCATGGTGATGCCGACCACGGGCTCACAGCCCAATCTCGATCTCCTCCCCCAGGGGTAACCACACCTCCCCCCAG